>JAMBLF010001167.1:0-135755 GCA_030578115.1 Leucoptera coffeella | reverse complement strand
TCGGCGGCTGACTGAGAAATCGCAATTTTATCTTACTTTACTGGCCCGCAGTTGAAATCCCGGTCAAGACAGATACATCCAAAACTTTCATATTTTTAAAACACTTGATAAATTTTATTATCATATTCCCGCTTTTAACAATAAAAAGCAGCTTTCATAACAGAAATACAGATAACTGTAGCTAAAGATAGCTTTGTGTGAACTTATTAAATCGTTGAGGTTTTATTTGAATTTCAAATTAAAAGGTTAAACTAGTTTATCTGTTTTAAATGTTTTACCAATTATTTTATGCATTTCGCGATCATATGGTATTTATGGCGCCATTTCTACTTATTTTGCATATCGTTGGCCATGATTTATTGATTACAGCCAGGCTATGGCATTCATAAGTTCAGATACGTTCTGCTACGAGTAGGTAATAATTATCCTGATTATAAAAGAGAAATCGTGTTTTATTTGGAAATTAATAATATTATGGACATATTAAAGATCAATTAATTTGTTATTTATTGCCTCATAAAATAATTTAAATTAAGCCATTTGTTAGGATAAAAAATATGAAGCTTAAGCTAACAATATTAATCCATTTAAATTATTAGATAAGTTTCAAAATGGTTTTTTTACAATTTTAAGAAAAATTGCCTGGTCATGTAATAAGCATATAATTTATTTATTTCATACATAGACTTCGAACATACAATTTTTCAACCATCAAGATCTTTATATTCATATGATCTTCGACTCAAATAAAAACCGTTTGCATTTATAATCTTAGAACACAATAAGACAAAAAGCACAAACTAATTTAGTGATTCCTCCAACAATGACAGATGTCAAACAATATGACAGCAGTGTAACAGCCCGCCTTTTTCTAATTACTGCCCGTCATCGAATGACAAGTGTAAATGTCAACCGAGACATGCAATTAAGGTTGCTCTACACAAGCTGCTTGGTTAGGTTAACTATGTTTGCCAACTTTGAAATAACACAACTAAATAACAAACATTTTTGAATAATCCAACTTTCTAAATGAGCCACTAATTTGACACTTTCGCGGTGGACAAAACCTCTAAGACAAGTTTCACCTTAGCCTTAATCTTTATTGCTGTTGTGATGGTATTAACATGGAATAGGTGAAGGATTGCTAGCCGACAGCTTATAGATTTCATTAAGCATTAGTTCCTTAGTTAATCGACATTGTACTGTGCTTAAATTTCTTATAGACTAACGATATCGACTATAAAAAGTTTACGAAAGGTTTCGCGAAGTGTACAAGTGTCAAAATCAGGATATAATTACTTTCATACATACACATACACGTTCAGGACCACTTACCCTTGCGGGGTAGTCAGAGGTTCAGGTGTCCATCTCCGCAATTGCAAAGGTAGTAATTATTTACAGATACGAGAAAAACGGGACTTATCACGTATATATTTTTATCAACAAAGTATGATGATAAGTCCCGTTTTTATTGTAAAATGAATTAACATTGCGAGTCTGCGTATATATTTTATTCATGACGAATAAGAAATATATGTATTTCCCATTTTTCTTGTAAAATTAATAAAAATCGTGAGTCTTTCAACAATATTACTTTCAGATATCTTTATATCGAAAATTTATTACATTAAAACAATAAAGACGACACGCGTTTATCGAATTAATGAAGTTTATGCTTCTATGTTTTTTTTATACATACAACAAATTACGCTCGTTTCGCAATAGAGGGATAGGCAGAGATAACGGATCCCCATGTGTTTTTTATCTAAGGCATTACATCCTTAAGCCTGAGTCAGTCACGAGTATATGTAATATTAGTTTCCATGTGTCGAAACTATATTGAAAAATACGTTAGAAGTACCCATAACTGCCGAGTGTGTTTGAGTAGTTGTATGGGTGTCAATGAAACGAAAGTAATCTGTCAGGATCTGGACAAATGGAGATACGTGATCTCTACCTACCCCTCTAAAGGGAATCAGGTGTGATGTGTATGTATGTATGTATGTGTCGAAACCAAGTTACTAGGAAGCGTCTGCAGTATATCATTGATACGTGATTACATTGAATGAGTCATGCAAGAATCTTGGTGCATAACGGCCGCTGAGGTAACCATGTATAATTCATGGTTGCACGTCGTTAGTGTGGAGTGGGCTTAAGAACGAAAGTGATTGTGTAATGTACTCGTATGTAATTGAATTTGAATGTTAGTGTTGATCGTTAGGTTTAAATTCTTTAGGCATTACAGGTAACAGTTAGTGCTTGTAAATGGCGACATGGCTGACCACCTGTCACATTGAGTACTGACTATCTGGTTACAACGTGGGTTCGAGGTGTCCATAGAATTACTAGCTTCGTAATTGTGGAGATGGAAACCTGAACCTCTGACTACCCCGCAAGGGTTAATGGTCGTGAATGCGTTTTGTTTTTGCATTATAAGCACAATGATTATATGGCCACATGAACCCACGTGTTAATCAGAGGTCCAAGTACACTAATTCTTTTTGCAAAATTTAGTAACACCGTGATGTTCTTGGAAAAATAGCTAAAACACGGAATTTTACACTTTTTGTTTACATAAAAAATATAAGTATATTGTTAAAGTACATATAGACATACAAATCACGCCTGATTCCCTGTATAGGGGTAGTGGTAGGTAGGCAGAGATCACGTATCCCCATTTGTCCTGATCCTGACACATCGCTTTCGCTTCATTGACACTCATACACCTCCCCATACACACTCGGCGGTTATAGGTACTTCTAACGTCACCCTTTTTCAATATGGCGTCTATCTGACTGTCTTATTGTCATATTGGTAAAGGTAGCCTATCACCTAGGCACCTCATATGGCATGACTAGTTTAAAGTTGTATTTCTTGTTACTTAACTAGCAAGTTTCTCTGCTATCACTCAACTTGATATGTTGTTATTACTTATCTAGAGGGATATAACACAGTTATAACTAATTGTATTCTAATATAACATACTAGTGACCCGCTCCGGCTTTGCACGGGTATAAAATATATAGCCTACTCCACTATTTAATGGATGTTATTAATCACTCTATCTATTAAAAAAACCGCATCAAAATCCGTTGCGTAGTTTCAAAGATTTAAGCATACAAAGGGACATAGGGACAGAGAAAGCGACTTTGTTTTATACTATGTAGTGATGTTACCCCTTGTAGAATATACATTAGCTTGTCATATATTATATGGAATATATACATACATATATTTACGCCTTTACTTCTCTAACAGGACTGGCAGAGACGATCCTGATAAATCTCTTTTCCCTCACTATTAATTAATCTGGTCATTCATGCTCTTCTGTTCTTCACACTACGCACAGTCGCATTGAGAAGAATATCTTCAAATATATTGTACATACTCTTCATAATATATCCAAAAAATCATTACCTTACGTGACGTTATGCTGTATCACCACCGACAATATATCCGTGATCTCTGCCTACCCCTCTGCAGGGAATCATGCGTGATGTGTACGTATGTATGTACATTGTATAATATATTGCCATATACAATCGCCTAAGGGACTAGGGGTAAATGGAATTTGACGATGGGCTAGCTACCTATCACCAATGTTCCATATAACATCGCTACCACATCGAATGAATATTTCTGCTAAAATGTAACATACATACACATCACGCCTGATTCCCTGTAGGGTAGGCAGAGTTCACGGATCACTGATAGACCACTTTATTGGCACTCATACACACTCGGTGGTTATAGGTATTTTTTTTTAGAGTTAATGTAACCTAGGAGTTATTATCGTGTCTCCGAGGTTGTATGTATGCGACTATAATCTCTCCCTAGCAATAAGTATTAATGTATTCCTCACTAGAAGTGCGTACATTAATACACGTATTCTAATAATATCCACTGGTAATTATTCCCTAGCAACCAGCTATTAGTATACCATGACGGGAACATGAGAATCGTATGCAAAGAAGAAATTCTATGCGTGCTAGGAAAAACTTGTTGTGGGAAAATGTACTGGTTATATGCATGTAAATTAATGTATTTCAATCGCTTTTTAGGTGGATAGAACCTTGGAGATATACTCGTATGTATGATTGAAATTGAGTATTTTTGACATATTCCTACTTTTGTCCAATGATTATTTGCTGTATTTCTTCTTACCTGCCGAAATATACAACGAACATTATTATACTATTTTATTATTGGATCGGCTAAAGTAGGGATATAATAATATGATATTAGCCTACCTGTTTTAGAAAAATAGGGCTTGGTGTTTATAAACCTAACAAGTGTATAATACAGTGTATTAGATGAAATATTCATTGGATTAATAGAAGAACAAAAGTTCTTTACGGAAAAATCTAACATTACGTATCTATAGTTCACAATCTTCACAACTAATTAAGACTTTACTTGTATTTATTTAAGTTTATAACTCAATTAAATCCCTATTCAAAATATACTGTCACGCCATCTCTGTTGCAAAATAATATAAAAACAAATAGTGTAACCTATAAATCATAAACCACTATATCTACGATCTCCATGGAGTGATTGGTTAACCACCTGAACGCTAATCGTGTGGTCCCGGGTTCGATTCCCGGTGGAGATACAGTTAAGAACTACGCTTTTCTTCTGCTTGTTGATTATATATACTATATATGCATTTATCTATATAAAATAAATATATACTGCTTAAATATAAGATGACTAGTACCCTTAACACAAGTCATAAATGTACTTAGCAAGGGGCTAGTTCAATTGGTGTAATAGTGTCCCAAATATTATTATTATATCCCAATAGGGTAGACTATTAATTGACAGTTTTATTTAATTACAATTATTAAGAGATAAAGACAGGTTACCAATATGTACTGACTATTTTACAAATTCTGAATATTGCCTATCCTACATATATTATACCTTAGAATTATAAAAATATGTTCCTCACCATTTAAGTGACGTATTTCGTTCCTCATACCAGTAATATCCGATATTCCTAAACGCTTTTCCAATGATTGATTTCTTTCAATCGATGTATCAACAAACATTCAACGTAGCATCGAGTTTCAATTACTATGTACGAGGGGCGTTCAAAGTATTCTCGGTATCAGTATGAAGAAAAATGCGAATTTGATTAAAAATATTTTTATTTTTCAATATAATCCCCCATAACCTCAATACATTTATTACACCTTGGAAACATTTTTTCAATACCCTGAAAAAAATAACTTTCCTCCTTTTCGGAAAAATGAGTGTTTATTGCCGCCTTGAGCTCTTCATCGTCGGAAAATCGTTTGCCACGAAGTTTCTTTTTTAAATTTGGGAACAGATAATAATCACTGGGTGCCAGGTCCGGACTATACGGTGGTTGATTGATTTCTTCGAAACCACATTCTCTCACAGCAGCCTTCGAAACACGCGCCGTGTGAACCGGTGCATTGTCGTGAAGAAGCAACACACCGGTGGTCAGCTTTCCTCGCCTTTTTTCTTTAATTGCTTCCTTCAAATTCCGCAAAGTTTTTGCATATGATGCCGCGTTTATGGTTTCGCCTTTTTTTAGATACTCAATTAACAAAATTCCTTTTGAGTCCCAAAACACAGTGGCCATAACCTTACCGGCAGACGGAGTGACTTTAAATTTCTTTGGAGGGTCTGTGCCCTTCTTATGCCACTGCATGGACTCCTGCTTACTTTCAGGGTCATAGTGGTGAACCCACGTTTCATTTCCAGTAACGAGCCGGTCGAAAATATTCGTTCGATCTTCACCGCAGAGCTCCAAAATCTCCTTACAGCACTCTATCGCACTTGTTTCTGAGGCGCTGTGAGCATTCGCGGCACCCATCTTGCACTGACTTTTGAGAGGTTAAGATGTTCATGAAGAATATTGTGTGTGGCAACAACGGATAGGCTAGTCATCTCTGCTAACATTTTAACCTTTATTCGAGCATTCTCCAGTACAAGTTTCTCGACTTTTTTCACATTGTCTTCCGTAGAGGCAGTAACGGGGCCGCCCGAGCGAGGGTCATCTTCAATGCTCTCCCTGCCCCGTTTGAATTCACTTGACCACTTTTGAACTGTAGATAATGAAGGTGCAGATTCACGGTAAACAGCCACCATCTCATCGTGAATGATTTTTTGACTTTTTCCTTGTTTTGTCAAGAATTTAATTACAGCGCGGTGTTCAATTTTATTCAACATTGTCGCGTCAGTCATTACAATCGTCTGTCACCGATGATTACAAGAGAACTAATTAGAGTAACTATGTGATATTTTATATTTATACCCTCAGATAATGTGATTATTTAATGAATTTATTAGAATACCCACATCATTAGTAAAATACCCCGATACCGAGAATACATTGAACGCCCCTCGTATAATGCATGTAACTACCGTCCGTGACCAAATATGATTCAGAAGGTCGTTCTCAGGGTATAAGAGCAAAAACTAATTAATTCCACCGTTTTTATACTGCATCGTTACTCGTACTCATCGACTTTTATTACTTGTGGATGTCCCATCTCTATTATCGGTTTTTCTTCAATGTAACGGGCGTTGATCGTGTTGTATGTGATAAAAGTTTTTTTAATCATGTTGTGAGTAGAAAGGCTTGGATACTATTATTGTAAGGCAAACATAGTTGTACGTACACACGCGGTATGCTATAGAATATAAACAAATTAAAAGACATTCACGACCATTAACCCTTGCGGGGTAGTTAAGGTTTCCATCTCCGTAATTTCTCCGTAAATTCGACGAACAGGTAGGTTTCCTCACGATGTTTTCCCTCACCGTATAATTCGATGCATTTCGTAAATGTGTTTTTATTACGAAAATGTACATAGAAATTCATTAAAATAATAGATCATCGAAATTAACAGCATTTTCCTGGCATGTCATAGGAGGCGAATTAGAGTAAATGGAATTGAAAGCTCAACAATATAGTCACAAATATACCATTTCAATGTCTTTACGGACTCAATAGCCACACTAAGACCGTGTATATAGAACGTGATGATAATTACGGATGTAAATTTAAGATAAATTCTTGCTTATGTAATATATATTAATAAAAGTTATTCATGACGGTAATTTTAAGATAATTTTTTGCTTATTTAATGTTATAGTTATTCAAAGGGAACTTAGTAGTAACTTGTTTAAAAACCTAAGCGAAAATAGGGTACATAAAAAATATATTCAATAACGATATGTTTGTACGTACATGCAAACACATAACGCCCTATTCCCTGTAGAGGTAGGCAGAGAGGACGGATCCCCCATCTGTCCCGATCCTGACAAACCACTTTCGTTTCATTGACACTCATACACCTTCTCATACACACACAATTAATTATTTTTGTATGTAATATAAAAATATCTCTAATAAATATCTTTTTCGTTGTTCCAGTGCCATGTATGGGTGAGGGCATGAGCTCGGCGCTGGAGGCGGCGGGGAGGGGGGACGCCCCGCGGCTCCTCTCGCTGCTGCGCCACGCCCCCTCGCTCGCCAACGCCACCGATGAGGTGAGACCAAAAAGTTTTAATAACGAATTTAAAGATTTATTTTTAACTAGCGACCCGCTTCCGCTTCGCACGGGTATATAATATATAGCCTACTCCACTCCACTCCAATGGATGTATTATATATATATATATAAACCTTCCTCTTGAATCACTCTATCTATTAAAAAAAGAGCATCAAAATCCATTGCGTAGTTTCAAAGATTTAAGCATACAAAGGGACATAGGGACAGAGAAAGCGACTTTGTTTTATACTAGGTAGTTATAAGACCAAAAAGTTTGTATGTAATTTAAATTGAGCAAGAAGTTTTGATAACGCATTTCAGATTAAGACTCTTTTATTTTCTAATCACGTGTCCTGATGACCTGTAAAAGGTCGCTGGTAGTATTTAGATGAGGGTAACTCTTAGGTTAGATATATTTTCCATGGGTAACGATTGATGTGTTCTGTGATTTACTCTTAGTTTACTCTCTACAGAAATAGACTGCCATTTGTTTATTTATTGATGACTAATTAGTTAACACGTTACGCACACTATAAATGGTAAAAAGGATATATTATGATGTAAGTTTTAGTGTGCTAATTGATGAGATATATAATATTATTATATACGCCTTTCATCACTTATGAGTTGGATAAAACCTCGAAGATATAATTCATTGAAAACATTACTATTAGAAGTTAAATAGGGCTTGAGTTATTTTTTTCATAAATATACATAATTAAGGATCTGGAACCTATATGTTCTGTCCACTCTTTCGGTCATTATGAACTAATGTTGCAGCAATAGATAGATAACTCTTCACTAATAACTCATATATTTATGACTAGCGACTCGCTCCGGCTTCGCACGGGTATAAAATATATAGCCTACTCCACTATTTAATGGATGTTATTATACATATAAACCTTCCTCTTAAATCACTCTATCTATTAAAAAAAACCGCATCAAAATCCGTTGCGTAGTTTAAAAGATTTAAGCATACAAAGGGACATAGGGACAGAGAATGCGACTTTGTTTTATACTATGTAGTGATATACTATACTAAGACTCATAAGCCCAGTGCCTCTATCCATCCTACAAGGATCATAGTCATGACGTGTTTAGAACTATCAATAAGCGAGTCCCGAAGCTGTCCGTGAGTCGGCCTTTTTCGTGCAACCTCTTTGACCTCGTCCTTTCACATGGCAACATCGAACCGTTATTCATGGCAACCGCATAAGCCGATTTCGTTTGGCGCGGTTTTTAAAGCAGACATTTTTGAAAATGGCTTCCTGTTTATGATTGGAAAAATAAGGATTTAAAATATAATCTCGTCTCGAATTAAGAAATGATTTTAAAGGTTTCATGGTATTCCCGGAACGTAAATTGTGTACTAATTAAATCCCTATCTTAAGATAGTGTTAATTTAAATCATGTTTGAACAATAAAATATATAAATAATTTACGAAACTTAAACATTCTATTACATAATACATGTAATGCAATCTGGTAAGAATATAATGTATTGTCCCAATATCCTATATCACTACCAAGAGTAAAATTTACAGCCACATAGACATTTTTATGTATTTATTTATAGCCATAATTTCTTATAGCTAAATTTATATGTTAATAGAAAGGTCAGGCATATTAAAATGTCAAAATATTTTAATCAGAGTCAAAGTTTATGACTTCGCAATAAAGGTACGTTGACAATATTCAATATTTAATATCCGTTGACGCTGTACAGTATCGCGTGTAAATTATTATTCAAGGTACAAGCTTTATGACTATAGTCCTCATTAATCATGTCTCTTAATAGTTGGGAACGTAAATAGATAGCAATTAACTGCCTTACTGATCTGTTTTATGTGTTTAGTAATAAACTAACTGATAAACTAACTTTTGGTAACTATAGTTAAGTACTAGATAGAAATTTTAGGGTTTATGTTTTTAACAATATTTACATAAGTAATGTGATTGCAGCATGTGCATGTAATGCCGTCTGGTAAGTTTTAAGAGATATATAGAGATATAGATATAAGGACTTATGGGTTTCCTCAGTTTTTACCAAGAATAATCATTCTTAGCAATATAAGATGACTTACAGCCGTCACAGATCATTATATCGAACCTATTTTCTAATTTCTTACTCGTTGGTATGCAATCCATTTTTTAATTTCTCATTCGTTTTATATTTGCTTTTATGTATTTCTATCTATCCCAGCAATTCAGAAAACTCTCTTCAAACAGCGCTCACGTCATCTGTGTATGCGCAGGGAACAAGCAAAAAAGCCGCAGAATAACAAGCTCCCTAGCGCGAAATATTATTAATGGCTGACAGGCTTAATGCATAATATCCAAGCCTCCATTCTTTGGTCGCCATTTTGTTATGGTTTTTTTCTGTGACCTAAATTGGTTCTAGTATTATTCTCGCTTTTTTGATCGATGTGGTTCTGCCTCAGGCGTCTTGTCTCGTGCCGTCTGGGCCTTGAATTAAACGTATATAGCTGACATTCTGCCCGGTTTTTCTTGAAAAACTTATATAAATAACTTAACTAAATATTAATTAATTATTATCTTTTAGTAGCAATTAGGGTTTTGTCTCTCTCTTAACCAGATTTCATTGCGAACGTGGTATACTTTTGTTCATTGCGGTTTACATATTTCCTTTTCTCCATATCTTAGAATACCACTTTCACTTCACTGACAGTCATACCTAAGTAAGCTCCATCACCTATTTGTTCGTTACATGTATAATTATTTATTGTAACTTTTAAATTCATTGTAGTATAATAAAATAAGTAATCCTTAACAATTTTCCAAACTCAAGGATAAAATACAGCCAAATTGCCCATAAATTGCAACTACTACACACAGACACAATAATAATTCACTTTCAATGCACCTTCATTATAAACTCCTTGATATCGGCGATAAATAATAAATAATTCAATTAAAATGCATGGGCTCCGAGCCATACATAAATCAGAGGAGTGGACAAGCGAGATGGCTGAATAACCCGCAGCCGATGTCAAGTGAAATGCCAAAAAAAGATAATAGTGGCGGGATTTATAACGTCACGCAAGGTAGATGATAATATGGAAGCATAAATTTTATATATTATAGTCAGAGCATTATATCATTTTCAGTATAGTATAGTAACTTCGTAGATATACATAATTTGTCCGCCTAGCACAATATTCTATTTAGAACCCTTATTTATTGGGTTCCCCTTTAAATTCTTTTTTGCTAATAAAGTAGAGTTGTAAAGGCAGTTGACTAACTAAAAAGTGTACATGTTATTCGGAAATCAATGCTTCATAATTAATTCGCACTTACACGCAAGTAAGTCTATGCAGGATGTGAGTGAAGCGAAAGTGCTAGAACTCCTATACAAGGTATGCAGGTATGTTTTCTAGGTAATAGTCTGAACACGTAAACATTAGCACAAGATGGCTTTCTATCTATAGGAAAAAATATTAAGGGTTATATTTAAGTACTATAACCTTAGGAGAATACTAATGCCTTAAATATTCTATTGATATATTATAGATTGCCAATTATGCATGATTTGAATGTGTTATTCTGCTTACTTATTACATAGACAACACAACACGCCCGTTTGGCTAGAGAGGAGTGACAGAGATCACGGATCCCCATCTGTCTCTTTATTTCATTGACACTCATACACCTCATAATATGGGTACTTCTAATGTCACCTTTTCATTGATTTGACACTAATACTCATACGGTTATAGGTACTTCTAAAGTCACTCTATTTCAATATGGCGTCTATCTAAAAGTCAAATCTTATTTAGTGGTCTGTACATACATACGCGTCTCAGTAATAAAACATCCTCTGTCATCTTTAGCATTCATATCGAGATGGTGATGACATTCATAAGGAATGTAAATATAGTTGGTGTAAACATTTTAATAAAATTAAATACTCCCGTTAATAATAGAATTATATAGTTACTGAAATTCTTAATTCACCCAAAATCCCTTAAAAGTGGTTAACAGCCCTCAGCCACTCTTACTGTACTTAGTAAGTTATTTTAAAACTGGAACTGAAGAAAAAATGGAGATCGATTCTGCTAATTGCTGTCAATTAAAATAATGGAAAAGAAACTTATTTTGCCTCGTGGTAAAACTTTGGAAATAAATGTACTGTACTTCCTTACTTACTTATATATGCATAAATAGTCACACATGTATATGATCTTTTTTCCCTTTATTCATTAATAGATTTGGGCCCACTGATCAAGGGGCTAATAGCTATGCCTCGGTACTGTTTACATATTAAACAAGATTTTTTACGAGCTCTTTCGATGAGACTATAAGTTACTTGTACCACAATTGCGAAGATAGATACGCGAATCTTTGCGAACCTCGGCAAAAACAACGTTGGCGCAGTGTACGTATATTTTAGGTCATACCTAACATGCTCTCCAAATTTCGGAGATGGGCACTCAAGCCTTTGACGCCATTTTTGGTATAGCATGTATGTATTTTACTCGATATTCCATCCCCCTGAAATCGAAGAATCGATCTGTGCATCGCAGGCCCATTATCTGAACTAGTTTGTTGCCGCGGACCGGTTCGCGAGTGTCGCTTGTCAATTTTTTAAGGCTTTTTCAACGGCCCACTGCAGACAATTTGAGCTCGCTTTAATTGCAATCTGTAATGAAAATCCCGAAGAATGGGACTTAAATAGAATGTTGACTAGATCCGTTTCTTCCCAAAGGTTAGAGTACAGAGTTTAGGCGATAAAGAACAATGCTATCGCAAATAATATTAAAGACTCATTTACGTAATGTATCGAATACGGTACGGTGAAAACATCGTGAGAAAACCTAGCTGTTCTCCGAACAGGTAATAGTTTGTGCTTGTAAATGGTGACATGGCTTACTATTTTACCATGGTGATATGTCACATTGAGTACTGACAATCTGGTCAACACGTGGGTTTGAGGTGGCCATAGAATTTCTACCTTTGCAATGGCGGAGATGGACACATAAACCTCTGACTACCTCGCAAGGGTTAGTGGTCGTGAACGCGTTTGTTTTTTTTTTGTTTTTGTCACAATATCCATATACACGTCTGAATCATCATAACTTATGGGTCATTGCGAAGTTATCTAAGTATACGAATAGTTCATTAATAGCAATATTGAACCAAGTTTTCAATTGATAGTCAGTACCTAACGTGACATATGGTATTCCAAGTTGCCATATAAAGTCGCAAACTATTCACTCCGAAACAGAATATTTCTTTTAGTATCCCTCGCGGTGTAGCGAATCATTTCACAATAACAATTACAATAATACGGGCAGAATTATCGAAAGGACATGAAGAATAGGTTAGGATCGTGTACGCTTATTATTTTATTTATCAACTAGCCCACGGCACGACGATTGTTCAGCCGGCCTGAGGCGCTCTATCGCTACGTCACTGGCGTTGAATAATGATGTGAATATATTCACGATAGCATCGTTTCAAAGTTCATTGAATTTTACTGATCACTTTCAAGCCTTAGGTACTAGACATTCTACAAGTCTGCGGTCTAGGCTATTCTGATATAGGTATGAACTAGGTAAGTATACGATCTTTGCTGCAAGAAATTAACATAGACAAATCACGCCCGTTTCGGTTCAGAATGGTAGACAGATGTCTCCTTCCCAATCCTATCATACCACTCTCAGTAATCTTAGTCACATTACTACTATACATATATGTATATGTTTACTTGGGGGTTATAGTTAATATCAATGTCATCCATTTCAATAGATTGTCAATGAGAGCAGCATACTTCTAAAGTAAATAGTAGAATGTTAAACATATACATTCACGTCCCTCAATCCCTTTCGGAGTGGACAGAACCTCGGATATTTAGCATAAATATTGGGTTTGTGATATCATATGGAACATTGGAGACAGGTTGCTAGCCCATCGCCGTATTGCTCCAATATACACCCAATGATTCTTTTATTCCCTAATCCCTTAGTCGCTTCCTACGCTTAAAGATGTTGGGAAGAATGACAGCTAGTTAGCATTCTTTTTACGTCCCAGACTAGCACGAGACTGCGCGTTGTTACTGTCCAGATAAGAAGTATGAAGTTCGTAGATACGCTAAAATATGTAGCGTATTTACGCTAAATACGTAAGATAGAACTCGAAAAGTTTAAACCAATCATAGAGTTATTAGAACATATATTATCTAGTAACTCTTGAATTAACTTGTTTAACTTAGTTGCATCGAAAAGCGATGCACTGGCACACTTTTCGATGTACAGCTGCCGATTCTTGACACCTTAACTTATTCGCTACTAATTCAACGCAACAACTCGCAGTAAATCGTATTTAATTCCATACATACACCTGATCGTCAAGCTTGGAACGGCAATAAACATTCTCGCAAGCATGTCCATGTACATCCATGAATGTCCAATTTATATTTATGTTAAAACTAGGCAGTAACTAACACATACGCCATTTAATTCCTTAAGTAAATATCGTGCGGCGTTCCCGCTCAAATTGACACACGACGCCATTTTGCGAAAAAGGAATTTTATTGTTGGTCGTGAGTGCATCTCAATGCAATGGCACCGCTTTGTTATGCCAGCAACTTGTTCTAGCAGTGTGTAGTAGTTTAATGTTGTTCTTTTTATTATGTTCATTAAAATTTTAAATGCCTCACTGTTTTTAAGTTGCAGTAAGAAGTTACTTAACTTAATAAAGGCTCTCTACTATAACGCTTTAATTTATTTTTACATTCACGTCCTTAAATTCTTTTCGGGGTGGAGAGAACCTCAGAGACACTTATTATCTCCTTGGTCACTTTTCAGCATAAATATTAAGGTTGTGTAATGAGATAATAGAACATTAGTGACAATTTGCTAGCCTATCGCCCTTTTATTATTATTATTATATAAATAAATTACGTTTGAGAAATCATATGTAGATATGAAGGGAAAATATCTGATAATATTTAAATACGTGGGTTGTGCGTGGTAAGAAACCTCACACAAGCCTCTAACTACCATAAAAGCTTAACATAGTCGCGATTATGTCAACGTTTACATATAAGCATCTATCATACGACCAGTGTGGCCATTTGAATAAACTATTAAAGCTTCCTAGAACACATTAATACGAATTTCTTCATACCACAGATCATTCAAAGATGATAAGTGGGCACACACACAACACAGATTAAAAATATTGTCCCAACTCTCTGTTATCTTGGCAAAAATCTATATTTCACGAGGTTCTTAGAAAAAAAGCGGCTTGGCGGCATTCTCACATTAATTCCCATGTAAATGTCTTAAGAACTGCGTTATCTCGCCACTTAATTGCTTATAAATAGATTTGACAAGACGGTAGCAATGGCGTCTGGCCACATGTAATTATCTTGAACATTATCTTTTTATGTCCACGTTAATTTGCTCTTTGATTTATGATTTATTGACTCTGTTTGAAGCAACACATCTGTTATGTTGAAAGGTTAAAAGCTAAAGTTGACTCTTAAGCACAACAAACTATTAAGTAGGTATTTCAAGTTAGTTTGGTACGCCAATTCTCGGCCCTTTTAAGGCAGACCCTCAAAATAATTGAATTTCCTTGGTAATTAAGCCATTAACCTAAAATAAATAAGAAGCAAAAATATTAATCAAGCCTTATAGACATAAATCCCTCTGTATCATAAAAATTATAATATATACAAATATGTATTAATAATGATTAATAAGTAACGGAACTTATCGCGTAAGTTGTTATATAATTATATATTGTTATATGTTGTTATATAAAGTTACCTTTATTATTAACCCGACGTTTCGACGTTACTTATTAATCATGAGTATAAATCGCGAATCTCTTAAAACTATAATGTATTAATAAACAGTTTATAAGTATTGAGCAAAGAGCTGACAACCTATCACTCAGATTCACACGCATAGTTGGCTTCTGAATGCCAAAGGATAATGTTATCGAGTACCCACGGCTTAAGTTTCAACCTCTGTCCGCCTATAAAACCGAATCACGTCGTGAATCTACGAATGACTTTAATGGCCTTATCAAACTGCGTTCGACCTATTAATGGGATCTGAGTACATTTGCAACTTTATTGCAATGGAATAGAATTCAATTTGGTTTGTTTATGAAACGTAGGTTTATGTATAAAGGTATAGGCAACTTATAAGATAAAATATCCTTTAATGTCACACTTCTTAGAGAGTCGTAGAGGTGTGTTAACCCGAATAGGGCTGAATGCAATTTGATGATTACTTGCAAGCTGTCACCCATATTTCATATGACATCACAATCTCTTTAGTTAGGCTTATAGTATGAATAGGTATTTTGTCAGTACATACTATATGTCAAATGTTTTGTCCATCCCGAAAAGCCGAAACCCAAAATGTATAGTGCATTAATGAAAATAAAAGTATCAACATTAAAAATTTATACACAGCCTCCAAAACCAAATGGCATTCCATATTGTGGTGTATACGCAATCATACACTTATGTAAACGTTTGACTAACGTAAGATAATGCGACATGTAATGTAAATTGAAATCAGGTATACTATGTGCACATATTGTAAGATGTATTCTACATTATTTGTTTAATTTGTATGTTTTTTGGCATGTTTTGCGAATTGCGTCCAGTTTTGTGAACCTAATAAAAAAAGAAAAAAAAGGTACATTTACATACACACATACATACGCTTCACGACTTGTGTATACACACTCCCTTTTTATTATGGCGGGATAGTCAGAGGCTTGAATGCCCATCTCCGAAATTTCGAAGGCATGTTAGGTACATTTAGTGAGAATTAATTACATCTTTCACCTTTCTAACTTTATTTCTTCTTTCCAGAACGGCTGCAGCGTCTTGCAAAGGGCGGCGGCTGATGGTCACGTGGAAGTGGTGCAGATACTGCTACAGCATGGAGCTAATATCAACCTGCAAGATCATGTGGTAAGGAATCTTCATACCTATATACCAATTACATCCATTGCATATAAGGGTGATAATTCAATCTTGATAGTAGGCCAATATATCGTTCAATAATACCAAAGGAAATCCTAGAAAATGATACTACACCTAATACGTAATCTATACAATAACGTACTATACAATAAGTACAATAACTTCTTCAATATGCATACCAAGTTGTGGAACTACCGCGATATTTATACAATAGTTCAAAGTGAAGTTGTCTACTGTTGCTGTACTAATGAAGAGTAAGTAACCTATTCATTCCTCATGATAGTTAAGAGTCAGTGACATGATACAAGACAATGATCTTTTATTTGATGATTTTTGAATCTGGAAATGTATACGCAAAAATTTAATCACCCCCACAAAATTTAAAAGATTTAATTTTTTATGCAAAATATACAATACATACATACTCATTCGTGCCTCCTTTTTCCTAATGAGATAAGCAGAGACTAACCCATAGTACTATTTCCTACTTTAATCACACCCACTAACGATCAACAAAAAAATCCTAATATACCAAAATACCAGAACCTTCACAAACCCTTTATAAAATAACCTAAACTCCGGTATCTTTTTCAGCATGGCAACACAGCGTGTCACGAAGCAGCCTGGAAGGGTTACTCCCGCTGCGTCGCCCTTCTAGCGGCGTCAGGCGCCGACTTAGCCATAAAGAACGCTGGTGGGTTCGTGGCTCTGCACCTGGCGTGCCAGAATGGGCACAACCAGTCTTGCCGGGAGATCCTGCTCACTGGAGCCTCGCCAGATTTGCAGAATAATGTGAGTGTAGTGAATAATCATCTAGATAAGTTATATGTGAGTCTTACAAACTTGGATGATACTCGGGTATATAATTGCCTCTTTAGCGTTATTGTTGCGTAGCTAAAGGCGTTGCTAATTAAATTATTATTATTTATTTACTTTATTCAAAATAACTGTCACGTATATTGAATTACAAAGGTTTTGAAGACTTGTAGACTCCTGTATAATGAGTTGAAATAGCATTAGATTGATGACTAATATGGTAGTAATTATAGCCTTAGTATTTAAGGCGTCTTCTATACAGAGAAGGACTACTAGTTAGCAATCTAATTACGTCTCAAATAAAACGTTATGATAATATACTGAACTTAGATGCAATATCACATTATTTTTGCGTCACAGAATCTTTGTTGTACACAGTTTTAACAATCACTTCTATTTTCTTTACAGTACGGTGATACGTCACTGCACACAGCGGCAAGGTACGGGCATGCAGGCGTCACAAGAATCCTAATCTCAGCTCAATGCAAAGTGTCCGAGCAAAATAAGAATGGAGACACAGCCCTCCACATAGCAGCTGCGATGGGACGAAGAAAACTTACTAGGATTCTATTAGAAGCTGGTTGTGACAAAGCCCTTAGAAACCAACAAGGTGAAACTGCCAGAGACATCGCTACAAGAAAGGGACTGGAAGAAATCATCAACATCCTCAATACCCCAGTCGCGAAGCAATCGAAGAAGAAAGAGAAAACCAGAGACAAGAGCAAGGATAGAGTTGACGAAGTAGATGGGAAGAAAACGAAGAGTAAAAAGAAGAATGTCACTTTTGACACCCCTCCGCCTCCGGTTAATTGGTCTCCGTACGGTTGCCACTTCTATCCCGATCCAAAGTTCTTCCCCAAACCGAAATTGAGTACACTGCCCACTGAACCTTTGAAGAAAGGGGAGCAGTACTATCTAGACTTAGCGGGGAACATCAAAAAGGGAGCCATAGGGGCTGGTTACACGTGTTACTGTGCACCGTTCTTCAAGCATATAGAAGACAAAATGGGTGTAGACAAGAAAGATATCAAGAGGCACATAGATCGGACGCAAGAGATGATAGACCAAAAAGTTACAGACCTAGAAATGAAAACCAAAGGAAAGATATCCGAACTGACTCGGTTTGTGGCAGCTGAACGAGCGCTTTGCAAGCAAAGGCACCAGCATTTAGAGCAGTGGCTTACAAGAGGCATGCTCTACAGAGCCTCAGAAAGAGTAAGGAGGTTAGACTTCAGTCCAAAAGGCTCCCTAGACATCCCACCGATGAAACGAAGTAAGAGCTTAGAAAACCTCGACGCTGACTATGAAGAATGGAACAGAGTGAATCGTATCATACAGAATTTTAACAGAAATTCAGAGTTTTATGAAAGCCACAAGGATTTGAATGAAACTAAACGTACATCACGAAGTACAGAACTACTTGATCAATCGCCCAGACGGTCACGGAAGAACTACAATTTACAAAGTTCTAGAAGCAGTGATCAACTGGATTCTCGCCAATCTGTTATGTCGAGAGCCTCTCGTAGTATATCACCAAGAAGCAACTCTATTAGAAACTCCATTAGAAGTGGACACAGCAACGCGCAAAACGTCACTGCTGAGATACATGTAAAGAACAACAAAGTCTCCATTTCCCCATCTCCATCAGAAAGAATCGTATCCCCTGATCGCCACTCCCATTCTAAGTCACCGAACACAAGTCACAGAAACAGTGACTCTGACGTAACAAGACCTGGCAGCCACATGTCGAGAGCCAGTCCACACCAAATGCCTTGGAAAAGCCAAGTGTTACAAAGGACTACAGATGATATGAGAAAGAAGATGTTAGAACGAGATATTAACGATAAATCCTTCGACATTTCAAACGATGGTTACGTAAAGTTCTCTAAACAAGGCAATTATCAGTTCGTTAACTCAGAAGCGGACAGACGAAAGTCAGTCCAAGAGTTAGTAGCACAGGTTGAACAGCAACAGCTTAGAAATATGTCTCCAGAACCACTTCCTTTACCAAGAAGAAGTTTTTCAGCTGAAATGCACGAAGTAGAAGTTCCCTCACCACCACCGCCTATCCAAAGCATCTTGAAAGTGCCACAGCAACCTCTCAGACCAGCTCCGATACTCAAAGAGAAGCCAGCGAAAAGCAAACGTTTCAGTCTACAAAACCTAATCCCTTTTCCTTCACGAAAGTCTTTCCAAGCCCCACCTAAAGAAAACGGCAACAACTCCGAAAGCAGTGACGAAGAAGACAACCCTATTAGAAGTAGGAACCAACCAGGACCCATGAACAACCATTTCCCTGAGCAACCAATAACCAATGGAATGGTCCAACACACTTTCACTCAAGACTTGAGCTCTCTTGTACCTAAAGACGCGTATTTCCACACCTTACCCAACCGTGAACCTTATGCAGAAAACGGTCTACCTCAATACCTCACAGATTATAACGAGACTGGTCTACCCCGAACTAGACAACCCATAGGTATATACCACCACCAGATCCCTTTAGACACGAAGTTGCAAGATATAGATAGGACCCCTCAGTTCTACAGTGAACGTCTGAATCCTAATACTGAAATCGAAATTTGCAACCAAAATAAAGTTTATCCTACGTATTTAGCTAACGGTATCACTCCAGACCATAATCTTCTGCACAGTCGCTTGCAGTCTTTAGCTATTAATACCCATTTGGATAGCCAGCATAGAGTAGATAGAGAATCTCATAATGATTCAGGATATAGCACGAAGGTCTATGGTAGTTCCCAAGGACCATCTCCGAGCTTGTCAGGGAATGTGGAAGATGGTGTAGCTGGACAAAGGTTTCTGGTTAATGGCAAGATTGCAGGACCGCAAATTGGGGCTTCTAGCCTGGTTTAGTACCTTTGTAGTTTTGAGATGAGTCAGTTTGTTAGTGAGTTTTGTGTGAAAGAATGGTATATGTGTGAAGTAATGAATTGTTTTAACACTGTATAAGTTTGCTAGAAGTAATGGAAATTGTTTTTATAGTGTATGCCTTACAATATCAACATCTATGGTTTGTTTACTTGCTATAACACACGTGTATTCCTAGATGCTTGTCAAATAGTGTGTTTTGAGTTCCGTCTAGTAAATGTAGATTTAGTTCTAACATTTCTAAGTCACGAGGAAATTGAAAAAGTAAAAAAAAATGTTGCCACACGAAAAAACTAGAATATTAATAAAATAACAACACTTGTTGCACTGTTATTTTCAAAGAGTACAAATAATCGAGTACACGTAATAAAATGCCATGTACATAGTTGTTTAATCGCTGTAATTAATAGCGTAAGTTGTTTGGAATATTTATTGTCGAGTTAATATATTTTTTGTACATTTAGAATTAAACTGCACTGGCTAAGTGTCACAACTATTTTGTTTTTCATTTCTGACAACCAAAACCTACCGTGTTTACTTCGAACACTTAGTATGATAAATAAAACTATGACAAAACAATGCATACTATTCATTTTCGACATCATGTTTCATAGAGACATTTACAGATTCAGACCTACACCATCGACACTTAAAAAGAAATCATGTAAATAGCAAGTTCGTTTTTTTCAAAGCAACTGGGTTCGATTTCCGAACTGGATAGTTTTTTTTTTAAATAAAGTATGAATGCAGTTTTATTTTTAGCAAAATGGGTGACATGGTTCCTAAGAGCACATCTTCATAATATGTCTTATAGTTTCAGACTTTCCCATACTGACCGATTGAATGCGCCACCCTGTACATATATTAGTAAAACAATGTTTAAATTTTAACAATTTTTATTTTTTAAGCTTATATAAATAGATAACAACTAATTGACTTTTTAACACACTATAAATATAAAGGCTAGAAACTTAAACAACACTTAATACAAATACATAACATATGCAACCTATGAATTAAGAACCTCTTTTCTACCCCAACTCCTTTCACTATAAAAATCAACAACACCCGTATGATACAAAGGTTCACCTACCAAAACCGAAGACCTTGCTTTCAAAATCTTCACCGCTACATAGTCACCGGGCTTAATTTCACACTTACCGCCATCTGGCGTTACAATCTCACTCTGATCGAAAACTACCTTCAAATACACCTCGTTCTTACCGTATAATTGCCCTGTCTTTTTCAAACTACCCTCAACTAGGACTAAGTGTACCTTGCCTATTTCCTTTTCGTTCAATAACTGGGATTTGCGTCTGTACACTTCTATCATACGATTGTGTCGCTCTTTCTTCACATTTTCTGGGACGTCGTCTTTGTAGCGACGGTATGCGGTCGTTTTCTGTTAATAAAATGAAGGTTATCAATCAAATGGTTGTAGACTAGTGCTGGACATATGCTTTGTAAGGGGCGAGATGTCCTTAACAAGGATGAAAGTAAAAGCGGTGGTTAGGAACAAGATAGTCCGAGTATAATATTTAATCCAAATAGTACTAGTCTTTTAATAATTCATCATCTATCAATCAGCCTGTACTAGCCCACTGCTGGACGTAGGCATCCCCAAGGGTACGCCACAAAAGACGATCTTTCGTGGCCCTCATCCAGCCACTACCAGCAACCTTCTTGAGGTCATCGGTCCATCTTTAAAAATTACGAACTCTAAATGTCAACCGAGTATCTATCGCAACCCGAGCTATTACGTCATTAACTTTTTGCTAAATAGCAAGTACTTTTCACATGCCTCCCTAAAGGTAAGCCACAAAATATATTAGAAAGTGGGCTAGTAACCTATCACCATATTCTATTACAACATCGCTACCACAATATATCAGCGTTGGCAGTGTGAATTTCACACAATCAACATTAGCTGAGACAGATCCTATTCACACTTGCGCGGGGTTGCCATGTGCGCTTGATTCCATTAATGTAAATTATTATATAATTATTTTCTCTATTTGTGTTGTATTACTGCGTATAGTGTGAATAAAAGAATTTTTTTTTAATTTAATATTCATGCTGAAAAGTGACCTAGGACATCATATCATCGATCCTCTCTCCACCCTGAAAGGGATTGAGCCGTGAATGTATATGTATGGTCCACTAACCTCTCTCATGCTGTAGGGAAAGAGGAAGGCCTGGTGGTAGTCCACCCTCTCCATCAGGGTGATGGTCTCTTCAAACTCCTCGTCAGACTCGCCGCAGAAGCCACATATCATGTCCGTTGACAGACCCACTGTTGAAACAAGAAATTAAAGACTAGTTCACGACCATGAACCCTTGCGGGTAGTCAGAGGTTCAGGTGTCCATCTCCGCAGTTGTGGAGGTAGTAATTTCTATGGGCTGTTCGAACCCACGTGTTAGCCATGTAGCCATTTACAAGCACCGACTTTTAGCTGTTCGGGGTACAGGTAGGTTTCTTGACGATTTCTTCTCTCACCGTAGTATTCAGTGCATTTCGCGAATGTGTTTTTATTATAAATATAATTTTAAACCAATGAACAATAATAATAAAAACGAAAGATAGATGAAAAGGAAGATGTACACACAAGCGAACGTCTGATTAAATATAATTAAATTAAATATAATTCTAAATAATATTATTTGTTATCTTAACTCCACAGGGTACTACCGACGCTGTAGATAAACCACAGCACCGGTAATATGTCGATCCCCTCTACACACTCAAATGTGGACCTGTTTAATATGTGTTATGTCCTATTCTACTTTGAGATCGATACACCAATTGAACTAGACCCTTTTTTATCTTTATATTGAATAATAAAAATATACATAATTTAATTTAAATATACATATAACAGAATAAACAAATCATATACATACTAATTCAAATTCTATTACATTTTATTTAGATACATATATAAATTAGAACAAAGCATTCACACAGGCACTCAAATCCACGGCCTATAACCCTTACCTCCAGGAATAGTCTGCAGCACATGGTCCACCAGCTCCAAATAAGCCTCTCTGGAGTACCCTCGCCTCATCCGCTCCAGCACAGCTGTAGATCCAGATTGAGCTGGCAGGTGCAGCATTTTGCAGATGTTGGGGCGCTCTGCTATTATTTGTAACACCTGGAAAATTATACATATTCTACGTATACATACATATATGTTAAATATATGACATATGACTACTACTTACTATATATATTATATATACTACACTTTTCTACTGCTTTCCAGTCTGGTCGTTGATTACATATGCTATATATGTATTTATCTATATATAATAAGTATATATTTCTTAAATATACGTTGACTAGTACTCTTAACACAAGTCTTAAATGTACTTACCAAGAGGCTAGTTCAATTGATGTAATAATATCCAAATCTTATTATTATTATTATCACGCCCGTTTCTCAACAGAAGTGTAAGCAGAGATCATGGCAGATCACTTTCATTGACACTCATACACCTCATATACACTCGGTGGTTATAGGTACTTCTAACGTCGCCATTTTTTTTTACTTCGTTTATTTGCTCGTCATATGTTTGATCTAACTCGACTCGAGACTGACTCGAGGCTGATATAACTATGTTCTACTGCATATATTGACGTCCTTTAATCCTTTTAGGAGTGGACAAAACCTTAGAGTTACGCTTATATCTTATAGGTCACTTTTTAGTATGAATATTGGGATTGTGATTTCACGTGGAACTTACTCCTTATTCACATTTATAAACCTTTTGTCTTCTATAATTTTGCCACGTATAAATATTGATATATGTAGTGAACTTTTAAAGGTATGATTACGTATAACACAATTTGGCATAGATTTTATCCGATTTTAATAACATAGATGGCATGACAGTATTTTAAAATAAGGAGCGAAATATATTAAAGTCTGGTATAAATAGTTTCTTTAGTTGCTAAACGTCTACCAATTAAAGATTCATTAAGTTGTATTTTTACGTTTAGAACTAGTGTTCTTAATGTAACAATATTGACCAATTATATCATGGACAAGTGAAGTTTGATCATCCTGTAGAGGATTATGGTAATTGTAAAGTATAATTATGTTATTTTATTTGCTTATTCCATAAATTTCTAAGAAAATTTCTAGACACTATCGGCTCCTACAACAAATCTTTAGGTAATCTTCTATTCAACTCCCATCACTTATTATAATTAGATATAGTACCTAAGGATTACCAATAAGTGCAGCGTGTATATATGGAGGTATACAGTATAGAATAGAATACAAAACGTTTATTCACAATACACGTACAGATCTCAAAAGCGAACATAGTCTACCAATTTCATCTAGCAAATCCTGTAGTAAAACAATTATGACTTGTATATTATAAATGTAATTATATTACTACCCTACCTCATCGGGAAAATCCTTAGGATGCGCAGCCGTGAATCGAACCCGCATCTCCGGATTCACGGCCGACACCTGCTCCAACAAGTCAGCGAACCTTAGACCCCCTTTCTTGCTTTTATAGACAGTTTTGAACCCTTTAACAATAGATGTCTCTCGCTGTTCTACTTCGCTTTTTGTGTCTCTGTAACTGTATATAAAAATATAGTAATATATTAATGTAGTTTTAAGCTTCTGACTACCCCGCCATAATAAAAAAAGTGAGTGTGTATACACAAGTCGTGAAGCGTATGTATGTATGTTATGTTAATATATGAAAAAGTATGACATTAGAAGTACCTATAACTGCCGAGCGTGTATGAGGTGTACGAGTGTCAATGAAGCGAAAGTGGTTTGTTGGTGGATAAATAGGGATCCGTGATCTTAGCCTAACCCTCTATAGGGAAACCGGCATGCTTTTATATACGTAGCTATAGTTCCTTAATCCCTTTCGGGGTGGACAGAACCTCGGAGACATGAAACATCTCCTAGGACATATTTTAGCATAAATATTAGGATTGTTATGTCATAGAACATTGGTGACAGGTTACTAGCCCATCGTCCAATAGATTTCATTCCGTAGCCCTAGCCACTTGTACCTTAGGCGCCTATGACATTAGAACCTTTGACTGGCCTCTTGCGGGGAAGGGAAATTCATGATTGTGAAAAATTATGTTTTACAATTAAAGGTTTGCCAGGTGGCAATCGATAGTATCTGCCTGTTTCCTTAGGGACGAAGTGTATACGAAATGAAATTCCTTTTATTCAATATAATCACAAATATTGGTTATTCAAAGTCAAAAAAAGTTATTTTCTCATGAAAAAATTTACATCAATGTGTATGTAAAAGGTTTCTGTACCTACCTATTGACATTCTGCCCTAAAAGGGTTACTTCCTTGACGCCTTGGTCTGACAAATGTCTGACTTCATCCACAATAGACGCCACGTTCCTTGACCTCTCCCTGCCTCTCGTAAAAGGCACTATGCAATACGTACACATGTTGTCACAACCACGCATTATTGAGCTGGGAAAAAGGAATTATTAAATATTTATTTATTATGATAATATCTCAGAGATTCTGTCCACTCCGCAATGGATTAAAGAATGTGAATGTATGTAATGATTCAAAGTTTTAAAAAGTAAAATAAAATTGTATTATAACCATTTATTGCTAGATTACCTAAATTGGTCAGTCACAAAATTTATGAAAATCTAAGAAAAAATAGCTTATATATAAAAAAAACATTAGTTTAGTTTAGTTTAGTTTAGTTTATTGGGCTCCGTGGTTTCCGCAATTAGACTAAAAAAAACATGTTTTTAATACTTATAATTGCTTTCCTGTGTAGTTACGAAATGGAATGTAAGTAAGACAGCCTTTCCACTGTCAAAAAAATATGTTTGTAATAATAAGGTACTGGGTACCTTTTGTGGCTTCAAATGTCCAAATCTACCTAACCATGTCACTACAGACATTTGGACAATAACAAAGACCCCAGAAGAAAACAGATGTAAGTAAAGTAGTTATGTAATACATAGTTCTTTTTTCTTTACTCACATAAATGCGGTAACATTATCTTGGTTGAGCCTCACTGGCATCACATCTGCATATGTCTCGTCCAGTGACAGCAGAACGTTCACAGCTGTCTGACCATTATCTGTGAGGGCCAGGAGTCTCGGCAAGTCACGGTAACTGTCTGGGCCGGCAACTGAAATGTTAAAGGTTTATTATGTTAATATTATTGCCTTAGGGGTACCCTAGAGAAGTTAAATAATATGATAAGATGGTCGGAAATGAAAATAATAGCTTGGTTTGATAGGAAGTTTAGGAAGAAATCCTACAGACTTTCCACCTAAATCATTGGAGATAATATAAACAGAGATCTTTTAAATTGAAACAAAAACACTTACCTAGATCAACAGACTTTTCCTTTTCAAGCAGCTTCTCTTTTAGTCTCTCAGCCATGCAACCTAGAATTCCTATTTTCACTGGTCTATGCCTCTGAGTCTTCGATAAAGCTCTGCGCCTCTTGAAACCTCGTAAATGATCTAATCTGTACCATATCTTGGATTCTGCGCCTTCTCTGATAGCACAAGTCATTACCAGGAACACGTCTGCTTCTTCCTCACTCTCTGTCTTCTCAAATCCTTCTTTCTTCAAGATAGACCAGACTATTTCAGTATCACTCAAATTCATTTGACAACCGTACACATCAAAGAAAACTTTTCTTTTCCTTACTTCTGGCACACTGCTAGGCAAGTAAGGTATATCGACTGTATCTAAGTTAACAGAAGAAGATGTCCCTGCAATAAAGTCTTTCAAACCTGGACCATTATCCAATTTATCCTTAATAGAACCAAAACGATTTACGTCGGTAGAATATTTGCATTTTCTGTGAGAATCCCTCAACAGGTAACTGATAAATTTCCTTGAACGTCGTAATGGTATCATTGTTATAGATTTATCTACTAAAAATTGTCAAAAACACCTAAAAAACCATATATCCTTTATTTATTTCCTTATTGCATAACCTCAAATTTTAACTAACTGACACTAATCAAAACAAAGCAAACGAGTGACACACACAAGCAGGCAGGTAATAATTCTTTAGTTCTTCTATTATTTTAAACGTTATAGGTTTTCCATTTCAGAATTTTGTTTCGTACTAACTAGCATCTATTATTATTCCACTACATATAATTAATCTACAACTTAAAAATCATTATAAATAATTTTTCAACGATTGTTTGTTCCTGATTTCATTTTGTTGACGGATGAGATAAAAAAAAATACCAAGAAAAGTAAGAAGCCACAATACAATCTGATAATACATGCTACTATTAGTTCAAAGAGTCCAATTTCACAGTAATTATCGAAGAAGAACACAAGGAAGATGAGCAGCCGAAGCTACAAATACGACAAAGGTATTCCTTGGAGTTATAGGCAGTTTTTACTTAACTAATATACTCTCTAGGCTAGGTTTCCTATGAAGCCTTTTATTTATGTTTGCCAGTGTTTTGGCATTGGCAGGGTCTTCTCGAAACGCTCGTGATGATTATAGGCATCGCAGCCGGGACAAGGACGAGGGCAGACATGGCAGAGACAGAAAACGAAGCCATGAAAAATCCAGATCGCGGTCAAGAAGTCGATCTTCCTCACCTGAGGAACGCTATCGATCTCACCACAGACGGCGGGATTATGAACGTGAGTTGTGTCTTATAATTCTATTAGAACTTATTCTTTTACAAAGTTAATATACAGTATCTATGAATGTACTTGCAAGACCTGTCACCTAAGAAGGGCTGTAACTGTTCAAACATTGGTTATGAGTAGCAGATAAAATAGTTAGATATTGGTTGTGATCACTCAAGCATCTGGTAGTCAGAATAATCATATTATGTGATAATGTAGTAGTGTTGTAAGTAGAATAGTGTTGAAAGTAATAAATAGGTCATAAAATTTCTGATATGTTATCAAACAAAACTAAAGTGGTTATATTTTATGTGATAATTTTTATTAACCAAAAACGTTTCAGTACTGTATTGATTATAACAAATGTTAATCACACAATTGTCCTGCGTGTGAAACACAGTTTGTCCTTTTATCTATTGATTTAATTGACATTTTTAAAGCACCTCAAATATAAACTTCTTTATATTGTTTATGCAGGTAAAAGATCAAGATCCAGGAGTGCTGAGAGGGAGGCACCAGCCCCGCCACCACCTCCTCGCATCACTAAGATCTCCATTGACCTTCAGAAATCCAAGGTAAGTTGGCAAAATAAGTATAGAATTTTGTAGCAGCTATGTGCAACTGTATTTTAATTATGAGTTGTCTGACTCTGTCTTTTATAATCTATTACATACATTTCACAGTCAGAATCCCAAAAGGATGGACATAATAACTTGAAGAACATTGATGATTCATGCTCATAATAAAAAAGTACTTGCAAAAAACAATTTCTTACATTTGTTCAAGTCTATCTGAACCAACACATTTTACGAGATAGTCAATACCTAACCTAGCAGGCAGTAAACTGTGTCTCCATTTACAAGCAATGGTTACCCAGGTGGTAAATTTACAAGCACTGACTATACTGAGAAATAGGGTAATATAAATAGGTTTGCTGAACCATATTCTTATATCTACAGGCAAATCCCATTAAGTTGAGCCTTGGTGGTCCATCAAAGAGTGCTGCAGTAGTGAAGCCAAAGCCCACAGTGGCATCAGTCTTCAACAATGATGATGATGATGAGCCTGAAGAGATGCCGGCTGAAGCCAAGATGCGGATGAGGAATATTGGCAGGTGATTAATACATATTTTAATTTTCAGTTTATTGCTTCCTTGATATCTATAAAGTCTCTCTCATTGTGATCATTTGGTTATAATATTGGTTAATGCTATGTTATTATAGTCTTTAGTTGTATGGTTAGTCATGGTTAACTACCTATAAATTTTTCTTGTGGTTTTTACCTGTTAAGTCTTTGATACACTAAAGGTAACTAAATACAGACCAGTAAAGATAAAGCTCAATATTACAAATAAATTCTGCCAAGTTAATGTCTTCTTTATAACGCTTATGTATTTTTAACAACTTTTCCATCTTTTACAGGGAAACTCCAACATCAGCTGGTCCCAATTCCTTTGGTAAGACCAAGCAAGGTTTCTGCGACTCTAAAAAGGTGTTTGAGAAGAACCTCAAACAAGCTATGGAGACGGCTGAGCAACCAAAGCCAACAGGCAAACTTCCACAGACTATTTACAAGATAAGACCCTAATGTAGTTGTTAAGTATTGCTGTATAAGTTTTGTAATTTCAATAGAGCCAGTTTCGTTTTTTTATGATGAAAAGGTCAGGATAATACAGAACAGTAAAGCTGTTTGAAGCAATATATATTGGAATCCTGCTTAAATTTTAAAGGCATCACATACTGACTTATACATGCCCTAAAAAAAATATTAAGAGCTCATACTTCTTGTTTCTCGGGATACTGTCGTAAACATTACTGTTAATTTTATTTCAGTCCATTTCTATAGTTTGATTTTTTTCAATGATTTAAATTTTGATTATTTTTTTTAATTGACATGAAAACTAAGACTGGGATGTTACCTTTTAACAATGATAATTGTGTACATTATGTACTTTCATTTTATACATACATAATTAAATGTTGAATAAAGAAAATCAAAGATATTATAGTTCATTAAATATCTTCTTATTGATGTTTTACTATTACATAAGTTTGCCTTTCTTTATGTGTTATTGGGAAAATCTAGATATATAACTAGTACTTTTAGTAAATTATGTAGTTTTCAATATATTTTGTCTACATTTCAAATCAGTATTACAATAATTTCAAGATGGCCGATTTAAAAACGAAAAAACAGTTTTCATTCTAAATCGCCAATAATACGAAAATAATCATATCACATTCCTCAACAATAACTGCAACGAAAGTAATAAAAACAATGATGCATGTAAAATATTATGTACCTTGTAATTTAATGTTAGTAGTAAAATAAAGTAATATTTGTTGTACATAGATTGTTTCTGAATGTGCGTGCTTACTCAATAAAGATACTTACAATTACTTTTTGTATTATTTTACCCTTGCTCTTTGGTAATTATCCTGTGCTAGCTGCGACATTAAAACTGCTAAATGGTTGCCGTTTTTTTACGGCATGTCGTAGGAGGCGAGTAAGTGACAAGGGATAAATATAATCTATTGGTCGTATGTTTTTATGTCCCAAGTTCTGTCCACCCTGAAAGATATTAAACGACGTGAATGTAGGCATATGTATTTTACCCTAAATACCAAACTAGCTTGTCAGTCAAGAGGTAGGCCTAATAGTTATCTAGCCTACCAAAGGCGAGTTAGTAATCATTGAGCTACTTACGACACTAAACAGTAAGGCACTTAGTAATTTTGAAACCCAGTTTATAGTATAAAACTATAAAACATCGCTTTCAAGGCTAGTATTAGCATGACCATACTATAGGATTGGAAAGTAAGAATTTCTATATACGCTTATGCAATAATTATAGCTATTACATTGAGGGAATTCGTTAACACATGGGGTTGAGGTGGCCGTACACACTTAAATCCCTGCTAACCCACTAAGTTTAATGGTCGTGAATATTATTGCAGGAAAGTTGCAACTTCAACAATAAAAAATAACTGTGAAACCAATACAAGTCCATTCAACTGTGAGTTACGTATGTGAGTCATTTTTATTGTATGTTACACCAGTTATAATCTCAAAAGGGGTGAAAAATTATTTAAGCAGGGAAACTTTCAGCGCTTATCATGTGATGTACTTCATTGTTACTCAATAACTGGACTGAAACTAACATAAAAATTGGCATATGAAGAAGAGTAGCCAAAAATAAACAAAATCACTCCACTACCCCAGAAGGTTCTATGTGAATTATCTTAATATTCTTGTCCTTTACAAGTCTGGGAGTCCAGTGCTAGGGGGGACGAAAAAAGAATGCTAACTAGTTGATGTTCTTCTCAGCATATCGTAAGAGGTGACTAAGGGACTGGCGTAAATAGAATCTATTGGGTGATGGGTTAGCAACCTGTCACCAATATTCCATTATTACATTGCAACCCCAATTTTTTGTGTGCAAAATAGGTTCTGTCCACCTCGAAAGGGATTAAAGGATGTGAATGTATATGTATGTATGTCAATTATTATTAATAATAGAGCAAAATAAAACAGCATAGCTTATTTAAAGTTTATTGATTCACTTCCTCTGCACGTTTTGAGGGCGTGCCATGTCTCTGGGGAAGGACCGCTGTGGTGGCGTACGGATACGTCTGTCTTTCTTGGACCTGTTGCGCACCACTTTGCTGTGGATAGCGCACGACACACAGTAGTGAAGCTTAGCATATAACTTGGGGAGCTGGAACGCTGGAATAGAGAAAGAAGTTGGTATTGTATTATTTTATCTTAGTATATTGAGACGTACTGAAGTCTCGCATGTAAAAAGGTAACTATGAAGATTATTACAGATAATAAATGGATGCAATAAAAAGAGATTATTTCATGAATTTTTAGTATTTAAATAGAATTAAAAACAAATAATAACGGCTACTAATAATTTGATAAATTAGTTCAGGATTTGTTCCTGCTATAATGACATGGTATCTAAATTACTTTCTCAACTTCAGGGAGATGAGATGTATATATTAATAATATTCCATCATAATAGTTAACTTGTGTTACAAACATCATTTGTGTACATAGCACAATACAAGCAAAACTCAAATGAGAGTAGTTAACAACAGAATGTAGAATTTGTGACTGCAATTCAGAGACAAACACAGTCTAGACATAATATAATAAAAGATATTATACATATCTTACAGTTTTAGGGATAGACACATTAACTTCTGTCTGCCCCAAAAGAGATAATGGTAACAACATTTAGGTAGTTTCACATATTGGATAACCTGACTAGTTAAATTGTGTCCCATCATTTAACTCATAGTATTGAACAGAATCATGCACACCATATTTCAACTACATGTAATACAAGATACACTAATGATTTATTTACATTAATATTCAAATAAGAGCGCTTCGCAAAGATATATCACGTCTTTTTTTCAATAAATTATTAACACTTATTAGGTAGTCCTCTCTGTATAGTGTACTTTGCATTACACATGACATGAAACATCACAACAAATTTCTCTCAAAATGAGTCGGTTTCGTTAAGATAACCAGACAATATATGCATCAAAACCATAAAAACATGCACCAGTTCTCCGACAAATGTATGTTGTAGTCGGGATCCTAACCATAGGTACTCGAATAGTAACCTATCGGTAATAATTAATCAATATCATAAATACCATCTCCTAATATCACAAAATAGTTCGGAAAGTAATATTAGATCTGTAAATTAGAACTTACAGGTGTAGACGGATGCATCATTGATATCTCTGACTGCAGCCGCTTCGACAATATTACGGATGACGAATTTTTTGATCGCCTTGTCTTTGGGCACACAACGGGCGCAGTTGGTGCATCTTACGGCTTTAACATGACCGCGGCCGTGTTTAGCCCGTCCTCCGTTACGGCGTTTACGAGTCTGGAAAAAGAAAACCAAGCCACATGTTCACATCTCCATAAAGAGAATTTTCACTCACATTTATAGATGAAATATACACATATTAACATCGTTCCCTGTTGTCTACTAGAAGTCAAAGTATTGCAGTCACCATTATTAACTGAATTACGATAAATTTGTGCTTATTTACGAAAATACTAACCATTTTTATAACCTCTAAAATAGAACAGCGTTCACACGGCGAACGTAGGAAACACGGAAAGAACGATTGATTGCCATATTCCCATAACATTGCCATATTTAAAATAAAATGCCAGCGGAAAAGAGACCGAATGATAAATAGATGGCTCAGTAATAAGTTTTCACTAAACTATTAATATAATATTCAAGTTATTAATATATACCAATTCATTCTCGTGTATAAAATTTGTGCCATTTCATGAATTACCATTACGTTACCGTTTACAATGAAATTATAAAATATGAAAATTATAAAAGATATTAATATTATACTTTAATTAAGAATCAATTACATAAAAATTGTTCTCTTTTTTGGAATTCTAATTACTTTTTCAGTACTGCATTGTAATATCTAATCGGAGTTGAAAGTATTTTGTGTAAACACAGATACGTATGATTCATAGAAGATGGAAATGACATCTTGCCAATTGTCATTCATTCATCTATCAATCAACAGAAAGACAGCGCACGCAACTAGCAAAAAAATTACAAACATCTGTCTTTTTTCTAATTTTTGAGAGTTATTGGAGAATTATTACTTTAATGGTTACTTAGTTGTTTTCTACATAGTGTATATGATTTTAAAATTAGTTTTCCCATTGTTATTAGCTTGAATATTATGATTTAGAGGACTTTATCACCAACCCGTATTCACTAGTTACGAACGTCACATATTCGTCATAGGTGCTTAATTACTGATTTTTTTCCTGCAATATCGCGTATTGGCTTGTGCTGAGCTCGTGTGCTGGTGGAAATGTTGTGCAGGTAGTCGTAAATAACGAATCTGTGCGATGTCACATCATGGTTACCCAGAGAGACTGTCGAACCGAGGCAAGGGGTTCCGCGAAGATGGAACCCAGCAGACGATGGAAGTTTTAGTGGAAACCCTCACGGGGACCGCCTTCGAGATGACCGTGTCGCCGTCCGACACGATATTCGCCATCAAGTCCAAGATATTCCGAGTTGAAGGTATGTATGGTTGCACAACAATACCATCATTCTTTGTGTATGTGCACGCGATGTATCACGTGAAACGTTGTTAAAGACGCAGTTCTACATTTATCGTTTGCATAAACACACACCTGGTCTTTGTCACTTTAGGTGTGATTTAAGTTTAGGTATAATTTGTTGATAGGGTATGGTTATTTACTTTGAGTGATACAATGAAAAACATTCCTAGGTCAATGGATTGTGTGTGGACATTCTTGGCACTTGTCCAGGATGCTGCATAATTAGACAAACTTATTGTATCTATTAGCCCTGTTTCAAATAGCTATAACAATTTAAATAGTATCTATTTATTTATCACATTGTTACCATAATAAATTCTAACTGTGATCACCAAAATTTACATTTGTTTATATAAATATTATGGTCCTACTAAATGCTACAAGAAATCTAATCTCTTCTGTAATCAAAAAGATGTAGGTAAAAATATTCATCAAATTTGAACTCCACATTTTATAACTTCCAAGTATAGATTGTCATCCTGATAAGTGTAATAACAAAACAATGACATCATTCTGACAATCAGATCTAATAACTGTTAAAGAATTCACAGAACTAAGAAACTTATAACCACGGAGTGTGTAACTAAATAACTTATAACCACTGAGTGTATATGTTACTGTTTATGGATGTTAAAACTTATAGTGGATTGTCAGGATTATGAAAAATGTAGTCTTCTGATCTATGTCTACCCCTGTTCAGGGATATGGGTGTGATGTGTGTATGTATTAGAATGAAAGAAGGTTCTAGCATGCATGTTTGTTCTAGCATGCATGTTGACAATAGGCAATAAATAAGTGTTGCCCCATGCAATACTGTATATCTGCAGAGGTGTTATAAATTTACTTTTACTGACTGAACTGTACCAATGGTAAAGAAGTTTACTCTTTTTCTGTGTACATGTTTGTAATATAAAATACTACAGTTAAAAAATACATTATACAATAATATATTGAGTTAAATTTTTTTGGTGTTAAATGCATTCAAAGTTACAAAAATTCTTTTGTAGTTACTCTATAAAACAGTAATACATTGGGCCTACAATTTTGCACAGTTATACTTTAATATGAACACTTTCTTACAATATAACAATTGTAAATCTCATTTTACTGATACAAAATATGTAAGTAACTCAATTTGGTAAATAGTTGACTTCCACATATGTATTTATGTATACAAGGTTGTAATTATACAAGAATGAAAAAAAGAAAAACATTTATTTACTACTTATATTCATTTTGACATAACACTATAATATACACACCTTGACACAACAACAATATTAAGGACTAGGCATTTAATGCAGTGAAACGGTGTTGTGTTATTATTTGTATATTATTGTAGGAACCACTGTGTCCTACATGAAAAGAGGAAGCTTCCTACCTGGGCAGGTGTTCGTCCAGGCTAATTGCCTGAGTTGGAAATTTGTATATATCTTGTTTCCGATAAATATTTCACTTGCGCGTTCTAGGAATTAATTTGTGTGCAATTATTATATTGTTATTCTTGGCGGCGTCATCTGTGGTAATTATGTTTAACTAATTGCAACCTAGGTTTACTTAGGTTTCTCTGTGTGTGTGGCGCTCTAGAGGTCGCCACAGTACTCCCCTTCTTATAAGGTTTTTGCGTCATTTGTTATTGTCGTCATTGCTCGGCTGTTGTCACTGAATCAGCAATTCACCAGGCGGTCAGTGGGTCGACTCATATTACCTGAGAGATTAGGAACAGGTAGCGTATATCTGCATTCGTTGCTCCTAGTATCTCGTAACTATTCCTCGTTTTTGACTTCAATATCTTCAATGTATGTACATTGTGTCTGTTCATCACGATATGTATATCTTCACGACGGTTTTACCAGCACATCGGTTTTTGATCACGTTGGGTTGCATCATCACGTCGGGTTGCCAGCAGAAGGTTGCATCATCACATCGGGTTGCATCACGTCGTGTTTACCAGCAGAAGGTTGCATCATCAACGTCGGGGGTCACCAATTGTAGGAACCACTGAGTCCTACATGAAAAGAGGAAGCTTCCTACCTGGGCAGGTGTTCGTCCAGGCTAATGGCCTGAGTTGGAAATTTGTATATATCTTGTTTCCGATAAATATTTCACTTGCGCGTTCTAGGAATTGATCTGTGTGCAATTATTATATTATTATTCTTGGCGGCGTCATCTGTGGTAATTATGTTTTAACTAATTGCAACCTAGGTTTACTTAGGTTTCTCTGTGTGTGTGGCGCTCTAGAGGTCGCCACAGTACTCCCCTTCTTATAAGGTTTTTGCGTCATTTGTTATCATTTTGTTATTATTATTTTATTCAATACACTAGCAGTTCTTCAAGTTTTTAAAGTTTTAAAATGTTTATCAAGCCTGTTTTTAAAACTGTTCACTGAAGGTGCACTAATAACAGTCTCCGGAAGCGAGTTTCACACTTTCACAACATGATTATTATGCTGTGACACAATGAAGATATCACTAAATATATTCACACATCAGTAATGAAATATATATATCATAATAATTAAATATATATTACTTATAGATAGATAGATATCATTAAATATATTCACACATCTCCCTCACATTTTCCAGGTATACCAGTATCCCAACAACACTTGTTATACCATTTACAAGAGTTAGAGGATGGGAGATCTCTGTCTGAGCTCTCAATCTCGGATGGAGCGAGACTCCGGCTGGTGCTTGGTCTCCGCGGGGGTCCTGTGGCCACCAGACGACTGCCACCACCCCTCAGGACTGCCTGGCCTGAAGCACCAAGAGTGGTTAATAGGTATAGATGATATTTCTATGTTTATTTGGTCTTTGGGGATGGATATAAAGATATCTCCTTGGTCAGTGTCAATCTTCAAGTGAACTATTAAAGTAATGTACATTTTACCATTCTTATACTGAGCTACTAAAGTACATACAATATCAATGCATTTATTTATCGCTATTGGGGTACATAGAACCTTGGAGACAATATCTCCTTCGTCTTCTTTAACTTAATTGTTAATTTAGAGGGATTCATGTTGAATATAGATGATAGATTGTTCCTATTTTACTATTTAAGCTATGAATTGTCTGCACATTGCAATTGTCAGTCATAATATCTCTTTATGGTCCTGTATCTACAATCTTAATGAGGTATTTTCTAGATACATACATAAATAATATATACTAATGTTTCTAAATCCATTTTGAGGCATTTTGTTTTATAGGCTGCATAAGTTATCTGAAATTAGTTTCCAATGGGACCATTTTGTGTGATTATTCCATATTGGGATGGATAGATCTTATATTCTGAGCAGATAAGAAAATAGTCAGAAAGTAAGAAATTATAGAAGAACCTAGAACCTTTATTTTGGTTTAACTAGTATAATTTGTATGTATGTACCCGTACTGTAGCAAAAATCATCACATATTTCCTTAATTTCCCAGAGAGGACCTGTCCGGCAGCTCGGCCGCGAGCTGTAAAGTGACAGTCCTGGTGTTCCGGGAGGGAGGCAGAGTGAGTCTGCTGCGAGTCAAGGAGAACGAAGATGGCAGCTACTCGCCCATTGAGAGTGATCGGTGTAAGTGCTCTTTAGAATGTGTATATGTATATGTAAAGTCTTATTTCTTAGTCTCCGTCTGTGATATCATATATTCTTCATATAAGTACATTCCTGCCCCTAAATACTATATACAACATTTATTATTTACATTCACATCCCTTAATCCCTTGCGAGGTGGACGGAATGGCAAGATATAATATGTTGTGGATCATTGGGATTTTGACACAGTAGAAATCAAATTATTAGTGACAGATTGCTAGCCTATTGTCCAATAGATTCACTGAACACTTAGTTGCTTTCTACTACATGCTAGAATGAATGGCAACAAGTTAACCCTTGTGAAATATGTTGGTCAATCAGTTTGTTGTAGTGTTTACTTTGTGTGTTACTTTGACTACAAACGTATCAGACACATGTAATACCATGAGCATGTACCTAGTGTAAGAATTGTGTAGTGTGAAAATTACAATAATATATATCAGTATTTTAAAAATTGTGACAAATCTTTTGTCACATTATATTTACGTCCCTGACTAACATGGGACACGTATTATTATTATATGCATTATATACAATTCATAAAATAAGTGTATTAAAAATTATCTATATTTATAAATCGCTATACACTCTTTCATTCTTAACTTTATGACTATTTTCCTCGATTCCATGTTTGATCCAAACATTACACTACAACTACAATATTTCTTTTATGTATTGCAGTGCCGACCCCGGACCCACCAACCGTTCCACCGGACGAAGCCACCACGAGGGACAACGCCGTCACCATGGGCAAAATGGTGGAGATACGAAAGAAAATGGACGCCCTCACCATACAGAAAGCTAGTACGTGTCCAGGTACAACATTTACTTATACAAACAGTGATATACAGTACTGACGATTAATAATTATACATACATGGACCATGGCTGCTGCAACGTAGCCGAAACGTCGGGTTAATAAGGGGAACTTTATTATATAAAAACTTACGCGATAATTCCGGTTAGTTATTAATCATGAGTATAAATCGCGAATCTCTTAAAACTATAATATACAGTGCTGCTCAGTTTCAGTGGGTACAGTGTTCAAATCCCGCCTGAGCATGTACCGATGAAAATGAAGTTTAATGTATTTCTATGGTTATTGTGGTGAGGGAAAACATTAGTTGTAGGTAATAGTTAGTGCTTGTAAATGGTGACTTGGCTTACTACCTGTCACATTGATTACTGACTATCCGGTCAACACGTGGGTTCGAGGTGGTCATAGAATAACGTTTACGAATACCTCTACGATTGCGGCGATGGGCACCTGAACCTCTGACTACCCCACAAGAGTTGATAGTCGTGAACGCGTCCGCAATAATTTTTAACCCAGCATCGTTAATATATTTAATATCTACCTTCACATTATTAGTTTATTGTTTAATACTACAGCTAATCCTTTGTACTTATCATGAACCTAGTGTAAAAAAAAGTAAATTCTTGAAATTTTGGAATCAAGTTACATAACATTTGCCTCTCGATATGTGTATACACACTCCCTTTTTATTGTGGCGGGGTAGTCAGAGGCTTGAGTGACCATCTTCGAAATTTCGAACGTATAATTAGTATGGGTCGCTCGAAGCCCGCGTGTCACTAGAGAGACAGCACCCAACGTGATAGGTGGTGAAACGTATCGCCATATACAAGCACTGGATATTACCCATCCCGAGGAGTAGGCAGCTTTTCTCATGACGTTTTGCTCACCATCATTGGATGGAGCTATGGCTAATCAATAGATTCTATTAGATGGGTTAGCAATTCGTCATCAATATTTCTCAGTCATTGCCTCACGACCTCCGTGGCGCGATTGGTTAACCACCAGAACCCTAATCGTGGGTTTGATTCCCAGTGGAGGCAGAGTTTAGAATGACGCTTTTCAACTGCTTTTTAGTTTTCAATATATATTCATAATTTTATAATATATATTTAACTAGTGACCCGCTCCGGCTTTGCACGGGTATAAAATATATAGCCTACTCCACTATTTAATGGATGTTATTATACATATAAACCTTCCTCTTGAATCACTCTATCAATTAAAAAAACCGCATCAAAATCCGTTGCGTATTTCAAAGATTTAAGCATACAAAGGGTCATAGGGGCAGAGTAAGTGACTTTGTTTTATACTATGTAGTGAGAAGACTATCATGAAATTTCTATGATTCTTAACTAAAGTAACTATTAAATTATCTGAGCAACTGCATCCGTGTAACTATCTATATACGATGACATCTGTGTTTTTACTAAAGAAACATCTTACCTTCCTGCCAGTCTTCTCTACAATGCTGGTAGCTATAATTATATAAAACTAATTTGTTAACAGAAGACCCCCTGGACACTTTATTGAAGACCCGCAGCGAGGAGTCCCTGGCGCTGGGCAGGGCGGAGGAGGCGGCGCCCTTCTGCGCACCCTCCGCGTGCCACTACAACTACGACACGTTCACGCTGCTGCCACCCATTAATAGGACTGAGTCGGAAAGGTGAGTAGTAGTTAGTAGATGAGTAGAGAGGTGAGAGAACGTGATCTAGTGATGATCATTAAACTACATATAGAGTCATCATCATTAAACCCAATATATGGGTTAATAAAGGTAACTTTATTATATAAAAACATACGCGATAAGTCCCGTTAGTTATTAATCATGAGTGTAAATCGCGAATCTCTTAAAACTATAATTACATATATTTATGTCAGAGTTACATAGATAAAAAGATAAACGCGTTCACGACGATTAACCCTTGCGGGGTAGTTAAGAGGCTCAGGTGTCCATATCCGCAATTGCGAAGGTAGTAATAGGCATGTTGACAACGAGTGAATTTCATTGAAATATTTTGTGTGTATATTAATACAAAATTCCTAATTCTAAAACTCTGATTCTTTTGATAATTAAAACCAAGATTAATATAATAATTGTACAAAGTACCTAGACACGTGTAACCTAAAAAGCTATTTAATTTATTTTATCTTGATTAACAAAATTTATAATTTACTTAATAAGCATTCAACGAATCCGCCAGTAGTTATGAACTTTAGCACCTACAAACAGTCTTCAATAAAACATCTTAGCTGACACTCGCCTATTATAATACTTCCACTTCAACCCTCACCCTTAGTGACAAACTTTAGTGACATTAGCATATATTTACCTTAGTACACAGTTGCTTATACATTTTTTTTTGGTCCTAAATTACTTACATATTTTTTTGGTCAATTCGTAAGATAATTGTGTATTGCGGTAAAAATTGAACACAATTGAACATTGACATTAAATATTACAAAAGATAAAAACCAGTGCTGTGTAATTGTGCATTTGTGTGACATTGGATTGCAGTGATTTTACAGGATTTGAAACTCTCAGGCCTTGCATAAGGTTTGGTGACGCTGACATCTACCACGATCTGGTGATTACAAGTAAGATCTTTCCTTTTTATATAATTCTTATCACTTCGCTAATTTTTTGACAAAATGGACGGATTTTTGGAACAACAATGTGGTATCATGGAGGAGTTGAAGAGGATGTGTCGCAACATCAAGAAAGACTCTGCTAGTAGGAAGACTCCAGAGTATTTGACAAAAAATTTAGAAAAAGCACAGAACCTGTGGAGAGAGTTTGAGGAAAACCACAATATGTTGTATATGGAAGATGACAAGTCCCACCAATACTTCACCGACAACATTTACGATTTCGTTTCGTCTCTCTACAACGAAACTTTGAAATTACTTACTCCAGTTACTGTGGAAAAGAAAAATGTGACCTTCAATCTAGTAGAAGGAAATTCGGAACAAGAACCGAATAATGACAGAATTGACAACTCATCTAACAAAGCCTTGGACCTAATAAACACTCAAAGAAGTAACTTTCGATCGTTACTCCGGCAACTGAACAACATTGACATTGACAGCCTTTTAGAGAAATGGGAAATAGAGGACGAACTTAAGGCCCTCGAATTAAGATGGTCCTGCATTGACAAATTACATCTGCAAATTGATTGCATACTAGAAGGAAATGACACGTTCTATTATCAAGATTTTCTATCACAAGAAAATTCCTTTAAGAACATGAAGAAAATTTTAAATAAAAAATTAAATATGACAGCTAGTACCCATCAAATGACACCTTCGATTGACATTCCCGTTTTTAGCGGCAATTATAACCAATGGCCTACATTTAAAGATCTCTTTACAGAAACCATTCATAAAAACTACAATATGAATAAAACCCACAAAATGCAACTCTTGAAGTGCAAACTCAGAGGAGAAGCTGAAAGACTCGTTCAGCACCTACATGTCAGCGCAGAGAACTATGACACATGTTGGGATATTTTGACACACAGATACAATAATATTCAACTTCTATTTACAAAGCAAGTTCAAGTTTTCTTACGTCAACCTGCCATCAAGAATCAGAATGCATATGAAATTAAAAGGTTATATGACACTACAATGGAAAGCATCCATTCCATTCAGAACCTTGGGGTAGATACCACCACCTGGGACCCTTTGCTTGTACATTTGCTCTGTGAAAAGTTAGACATGCAAACATACACTGACTACATGGAGGCACGCTCAAAACCAAGAGAACTTCCATCCTTAGATGAATTAATGTCCTTTTTGGAAGCAAAATTTACAGCTTTAGAACCCGTTGCAAAAAAAAGTTACAACTCCACAAAGAATTATGTTTAATATGGAACAAAAATTGCAAAACTCCAATTTCCAGCAACATAAACCTAATTACTCGCATAGATCTCTATACCATAAAAATGCCCTTTATGCAAATGACAAGAAAGTTCCATGCTCTTTTTGCCAAAATGATCATAATTTATATCAATGCAGAAAGTTTGTTAATTCTTCACCCGAAATACAACGTAAACATATTTCGCAATTAAATATTTGCAAGAATTGTCTTTACCCACATAGTAAGAATTTTCTGCAAGTCTGACAAACGCTGCCGAGAATGCAATGAAGCTCATAATACACTTGTACATAAAGCCTACTTTAACTTGCCAATGACATCAACAACTCCGGTCATCGGCACCAGTAAGATGACACCGTTTAAGCCGACATCGTTGCCCAATGCATTTAATCCAAACTATGAAAAATAAATTTAATTCTAATCATGTTACAGGAAATGATGACGAAATATTACTCGCAACCGCTTTGATACAGGTAGAAACGAACGATGGTACCCTGTGTGACACTTAGGGCACTCGTAGATCAGGGTTCCCAAATAACCTTGATCACCGAATCTGCAGCCCAGAAACTTAATTTACAACGGAGAAAGTTTAATGCAACTTATTGCAGGAGTAGGTACAGTTTCTAACATGAGTCGTGAAATTATTAAACTGAAATGCAAAATCTATTCATAATGACTTTACATTTTACACTGACGCTTCAATTATGTCACGTGTAGTTAACAATCTGCCGAGCACATCTTTCGAAAAGAAACAGTGGGCACATATAGAACATTTGACATTGGCGGATCCAGAATATAACATATCTCGCCCAGTTGACATGATACTGGATGCTGAATATTTATTCTCAGATAGTGTTGAGTGGATTACTCCGAGGATCGCCTCAACAACCAATTGCACAACAGACTCAATTAGGTTGGATACTAATGGGAGCTGTAAAAATCTTTAATTGCCACGTAATGACAAGGTACATTTGTAAACGACATCAGAAAATATTGGGAACTTGAAGACATAACTGACAAAAAGGATATGACACCTCAGGAAGAATACTGTGAGAAACTATACTGTGACACTACTAAAAGATTAGAAAATGGGACAATATGTTGTACAATTACCCATGATTGAAAACTTTGAAGAAAAGCTCGGAAAGTCCAAGCCCAAAGCCTAGCCCAATTTCATCGTCTTGAAAATAAATTAGACAATGACAATGAATTATCTGACAGCTATAAGAAATTTATGAAAGAATATTTAGAGTTGGGACATATGAAGCGAAGCACATACGTGACAGGTCCAGAATGTTATTTACCCCACCATGGTGTAATCAAACAAGATTCCAGTACCACAAAACTACGTGTGGTATTTAATGCATCATCGAAAACAACATCAGGATTTAGTCTTAATGACCTAATGGAGAGCGGTCCGAAATTACACCAAGACTTACAGGCTATTTTAATAAAATGGCGCACGTTTAAATACGTTTTTCTTAGCCGATTTTGAAAAAATGTTTAGAATCATTCGTTTAAGTGAACAGCAACAACAGTTACAAAAAATATTTTGGAGAGATGACATGACACAAACAATCCAGGAGTATCAACTATGCACTGTGACGTATGGTATGAAGGCAGCCCCTTACCTTGCACTGCGCACCCTTCAACAGTTAGCACGGGATGACGCGTCCAAATACCCCCTGGCATCTAAAGTTTTACAAGATCAAATATTTGTTGATGACATTTTAAGTGGTGGACAATCTGTTGAGTCGACATTAAAGGTACAGCAGGAACTTATTAACATGTTAAAAGGCGCAGGATTTCGTCTAAGAAAATGGTCGAGCAATACATCTGCATTATTAGAAAACTTATCACAGGATGAAATAAATACGCCATCAGAGTTTAGAAACCAAGCCACGAATAAAACACTTGGTTTACAGTGGATCCCTAACACTGACAACTTCGTATTCAAAAATAAAATTGATTACAACAATGACATAAAGATGACAAAACGTAAATTACTATCAGAAATCTCTAAAATCTTTGACCCACTGGGATGGCTTTCACCTGTCACTGTAAAGGCTAAATTATTATTTCAAAAAGTATGGATTTCGGTGGACAACTGGGATGACACTATACCAGATAATTTGCAACAAGAATGGAAAAATTATGCACTCGAATTGAAATCTATAGAAAACCTCACTATACCCCGGTGGATTGGCAACGTAACAAAATCGTTTGAAATACATGGCTTCTGTGATGCATCGCAGAAGGTGTACGCATGTGCTATATACATAAAAACTAGTGAAAATAATAAACCGAAAATTACACTGCTGATAGGAAAATCAAAGCTCGCCCCATTACAAAAAACTAGCACACTTCCTCGGCTTGAGCTGTGCGGAGCAGTTTTACTTGCTAAGCTAATGCAAAAAGTTCTACAAACTATACAATAAAATGACATACATAATATATCAATACATGCTTGGACCGATTCAATGATTGTTTGAGGCTGGTTGCAAAATGATCCTTCCCGTTGGAAAACATTCGTAGCACATAGAGTAAAAGAAGTGACACAAATAATTCCTGGACATCTGTGGCATTATGTAAAATCAGAAGAAAACGCCGTGGATTGCGCCACAAGAGGCTTAACACCCGAACAGTTACAAAACTATACCTTATGGTGGCAAGGGCCCGAATGGTTAAAAACATTTGATAAAAGCCGACTGGTACCTAATAACAAAACAGCTGTAGACACGAGCCACGAAATAAAAAGTAAACAAGCATATTCAATTACATTACAACCATCGCCAATAATACTTGAACTCTTACTTAACCATAGCAACCTAAGTCACGTGATAAGAATCATTGCCTGGATCTTAAGGTTCAAAATTGCGACGCAAAAACATGGAACGCTCGCGCTAACTTATTTGACAACTGCAGAATTGCAAAACGCTTTACAATTAATAATAAAACATGTGCAACGCCATGAGTATGCACAAGAAATAAGCAGATTGAAAAATGGCAAACCGGTTAATCATAAAAGCCCTCTTTTGAGTTTAAACCCATTTATTGACGATAATGACATCTTACGAGTGGGAGGACGACTGACAAAATCTTGCTTACCCCAAAACCAAAAGCAACCAATCATTTTATCAAGCAATAGTAGACTGAGAGAGATGCTCATATACCAAGCACATAACATTGTTCTACATGGAGGTCCTAAATTAACACTTGCATACATCAGAGAAAAATATTGGATTTTATCAGGATATCAAACTGTCAAAAAATATTTGCATCGATGTGTTGTATGCCGCCGTTATGCCACTCAAAATAACAACCAATTGATGGCAGACTTACCCGCAGCCAGAGTGACACCATCACGACCGTTTACACACACTGGCGTCGACTACACGGGACACCTTGAAGTGAAGGCTAATAAAGGAAGAGGCATACGCACTTTGAAGGGCTACGTAGCAGTATTTGTTTGCTTATCTACAAAAGCAATTCATTCGGAATTAGTGACAGATATGGATACGCAATCATTTTTGGCAGCATTCAAAAGGTTCTGTTCGCGTAGAGGCAAACCAAGTGACATGTATAGCGATCAAGGCACAAATTTCATAGGAGCAAATAAAGTTCTTAAACAACAAGTGCAAGAAGCACTTAAATGCATTGATACGACCTTCTTAAAAGAAATAAGCGAGTTAGGGGTGACTTGGCACTTCAATGCTCCAGCGTGGCCAAGCGCAGGCGGCCTTTGGGAAGCCGCAGTTAAGAGCATGAAATATCATTTGCATCGAGTTATTGGCAGTCAAAAATATACATACGAGGACTTGACGACTATATTATGCCAAATTGAGGCATGTCTTAATTCGAGACCATTATGCATTCTGACAGATAGTGATACAGATCTAGAATATTTAACACCGGGTCATTTCTTGATTGGTGCTCCTTTACTATCGACACCAGATCCTGAACCACATCATATTGACCTTAGAAAACGATGGCAATTGACACAAAAGGCAAACAGAGATTTCTGGAAGACATGGTCTAACGAGTATCTTTCTCAATTACAATCACGTAGCAAATGGAAAACTGGCCAACGAAACCTTCAAATAGATGACATTGTTTGCATAAAAGAGGAAAACCTACCACCTGGCAAGTGGGGGATGGGAAGAGTTATTGAAACACATCCGGGAAGTGACAAGCGCGTGAGAGTTGTGACATTGAAAACGGCAAAAGGAATCGTAAAAAGACCCATAACTAAACTTGCAAAGATACTGACAAATGAAAACCAAGATGTTAAACAATTAAATAAAATTGAAGATCCAAAACCTACCAGACGATATAAAAAACCACAAAAGTTACAAACATTAACAAGTATGCTCAGTCTCATATTCTTACTCTTTATCATGTTCACACCCAGCATTGCAGCGAACTTCACGAACTTAAAAATTACTTCATTGGCACCTGACAGAGCATTATATTTTGATGAAATCTCACAAGTGCATCGTATACGACAGGATTGGAAATTAATTTTGTATTATAATATGACATCATATTGGCAAAGCATGGCAAATATACAGGGCTACGTTAAACATATTGACAACGTCGTCACTGTGAATACCGAACCCGATTCACAATCCCAACTGATAATACACCAATTACAACATGATATGAATGAACTTGAGTACTATAATTCAATATTACGGTCACACCATCAGAAAAGGCAGAAAAGAGGTCTAATTAACGGCATTGGGTACGTAGCTAACTCATTATTTGGAGTCTTAGATCAACGTTTTGCAGACCAATACACTAAAGACATACATCAGATTCAGCAAAATGACAATCACATTCTTGCATTAATCAAAAATCAGACAACCATTATTGAAGCACAGAATAATATAATTCGAAGAAATGAAGCAATTATGAATACGCAATTTAAGCTGATAAATGAACAAATTAATAACTTAACATCATCACTTAAATCTCACATGGTTTATATAGAACATATTTTTTACACATTATCCGCCAATACATCTGCAGATCGCATAATCGCTAATCTGAAAACAATTCAGCAAACTTTGATAAATACCATGACAAACACCTACCAAGGTCACATTGATATGCACTTACTGCCACCAAAACAATTACAGGAACATTTGAATGATATTTCTGACCATTTACCCGCAGAATTGACACTGCCAGATTTCAGAGAAAACATATTTGACATGTATAAGCTATTAAGAGGCCAAGCGCGATTGACAGAGTCCTATCTTATAATTGAAATAAAAATCCCATTGATAACTCATGACACATTCGAATTAGAAAGAGTGATAACAGTGCCACAATTCTACAAAAATAAACAAATGATAACTACAAGCATAGCTACCAATTTTATTGCTGTCAATGTAAAAAAGGACGTCTTTATACCACTCTCAGAAAATGAAATATCGAACTGCCTTCAATTAAATGAACAAAAATTGTTTTGCAAACTGAATTACCCAGAATACAGCATACAATCGCATAACACTAATTCATTATGTGATTTACAATTAAAAACAAATAATGAAATAAGATATTGCAAAACAGAGATAACGGATTGTTCCGACAAATGGCTCAAGTTACATCAAACGGACACCTGGCTGTTCGCGTGCTGCACAGAATGCGTGCTCCGCATTCTTTGTCCAGGAAATATGATAACTAAACATTTAACTAATAAAGGTCTTATTAATATAGGTCAAGGTTGTGTTGTCAAGGCGAATGACTTTACTATATTTTCACATAATCAGTTGAGCAGTAACTTATTTATAGACACCTCTGTTGAAGTCCCGAAGATGTCACTTCTGAATGAAGTGATCAATACGTCATTTCCAGAATACACCTATCACAAGGAAACTCACGATGTGTTATTTGACAAGATAAAGAGTGACATCGATAACTTAAAAGAAAACTCTCAAATAGTGAAAGTGACATCGCATGATCTTCACCAATATACTATGATCTATGTTTTATTAACTCTTGTGATTATAGCATTTTTAGTGATCGGATACTATATATTTCAAGTGAAAAAACGTATTATATTTGACAATCGTAACATTGAAATGAATGTTTTACCAAGTGCCAGAGTGATAGAAATAGAACCTCACAGTGACTATCGTGGCTCAGTGTTAAGTTTGGACAAGGCGACCTCCCCCATGGCCCGAAGAACTGTAGTGTTCGATAAACAAAATTAAGGCTTCAATTAACCATCTGACAATGTTTTTGTTAACATAATTTATTGTTAGCATAATTTATTGTTAACATAATTTAATACTTAATTATCATTTTGTGCTGCCATTAGAATATTTTTGTTTACTACTAGAACTTCATTGCAGTACATACCTATAACATACAGTGATATATTAATAAGTAAATAATTTTTATTTAGATATAACATCTGGCTATCATAGTTTCATCAGTGACACATTTCTTTCATGTTTAAATTTAATTTTAATTCTTTTTGGAGTCGGGAGAATGTACAAAGTACCTAGACACGTGTAACCTAAAAAGCTATTTAATTTATTTTATCTTGATTAACAAAATTTATAATTTACTTAATAAGCATTCAACGAATCCGCCAGTAGTTATGAACTTTAGCACCTACCAACAGTCTTCAATAAATCATCATAGCTAACACTCGCCTATTATAATACTTCCACTTCAACCCTCACCCTTAGTGACAAACTTTAGTGACATTAGCATATATTTACCTTAGTACACAGTTGCTTATACAACTATCGTCCTTCAAGAATATTCCTGCAAAGAAATATCGTCCTTCAAGTATATTCCTGAAAAGGACTATCGTCCTTCAAGTATATTCCTGAAAAGGACTATCGTCCTTCAAGGATATTCCTGAAAGGACTAACGTCCTTCAAGGATATTCCTGAAAAGGACTATCGTCCTTCAAGAAGGTATATTCCTGCAAAGAACTATCGTCCTTCAAGGATATTCCTGAAAAGGACTAACGTCCTTCAAGAATATTCCTGAAAAGGACTGTCGTCCTTAAAGAATATTCCTGCAAAGAACTATCGTCCTTCAAGGATATTCCTGAAAAGGACTATCGTCCTTCAAGGATATTCCTGAAAGGGACTATCGTCCTTCAAGAATATTCCTGAAAAGGACTATCGTACTTTAAGGATATTACTGAAAAGGACTATCGTCCTTCAAGGATATTCCTGCAAAGGACTATCGTCCTTCAAGTATATTCCTGCAAAGAACTATCGTCCTTCAAGGATATTCCTGAAAAGGACTCTAGTCCTTCAAGGATATTCCTGAAAAGGACTATCGTCCTTCAAGGATATTCCTGAAAACGACTATCGTCCTTCAAGGATATTCCTGAAAAGGACTATCGTCCTTCAAGGACATTCCTGAAAAAAACTATCGTCCTTTAAGGATATTCCTGAAAAGGACTATCGTCCTTCAAGGATATTCCTGAAAAGGACTATCGTCCTTAAAGTATATTCCTGAAATGGACTATCGTCCTTCAAGAATATTCCTGAAAAGGACTATCGTCCTTCAAGGATATTCCTGAAAAGGACTATCCTCCTTCAAGAATATTCCTGGAAACGACTATCGTCCTTCAAGGATATTCCTGAAAAGGACTATCGTCCTTCAAGGATATTCCTGAAAAGGACTATCGTCCTTCAAGGATATTCCTGAAAAAGACTATCCTCCTTCAAGAATATTCCTGAAAACGACTATCGTCCTTCAAGGATATTCCTGAAAAGGACTATCGTCCTTCAAGGACATTCCTGCAAAGAACTATCGTCCTTCAAGGATATTCCTGAAAATGACTATCGTCCTTCAAGTATATTCCTGAAAAGGACTATCGTCCTTCAAGTATATTCCTGACAAGGACTAACGTCCTTCAAGGATATTCCTATAAATTCCTGTAAATAACTATCGTCCTTCAAGGATATTCCTGAAAAGGACTCTCGTCCTTCAAGGATATTCCTGAAAAGGACTATCGTTCTTAAAGGATATTCGTCAAAAGGGCTATCGTCCTTCAAGGATATTCCTGAAAAGGACTATCGTCCTTCAAGGATATTCCTGAAAAGGACTATCGTCCTTCAAGGATATTCCTAAAAAGGACTATCGTCCTTCAAGGATATTCCTGAAAAGGACTATCGTCCTTCAAGGATATTCCTGAAAAGGACTCTCGTCCTTCAAGGATATTCCTGAAAAGGACTATCGTCCTTCAAGGATATTCCTGAAAAGGATTATCGTATTTTAAGGATATTACTGAAAAAGACTATCGTCCTTCAAAGATATAACTAAAAAGTACTATCGTCCTTCAAGGATATTCCCGCAAAGAACAATCGTCCTTCAAGGATATTCCTGAAAAGGACTATCGTCCTTCAAGGATATTCCTGAAAAGGACTATCGTCCTTCAAGGATATTCCTGAAAAGGACTATCGTCCTTCAAGGATATTCCTGAAAAGGACTATCCTCCTTCAAGAATATTCCTGAAAAGGACTAACGTCCTTCAAGGATATTCCTGAAAAGGACTATCGTCCTTCAAGGATATTCCTGAAAAGGACTATCGTCCTTCAAGAATATTCCTGCAAAGAACTATCGTCCTTCAACGATATTCCAGAAAAGGACTATAGTCTTTCAAGGATATTCCTGCAAAGAACTATCGTCCTTCAAGGATATTTATGAAAAGGACTATCGTCCTTCAAGTATATTCCTGAAAAGGACTATCGTCCTTCAAGTATATTCCTGAAAAGGACTATCGTCCTTCAAGGATATTCCTGAAAGGACTAACGTCCTTCAAGGATATTCCTAAAAAGGACTATCGTCCTTCAAGAAGGTATATTCCTGCAAAGAACTATCGTCCTTCAAGGATATTCCTGAAAAGGACTAACGTCCTTAAAGAATATTCCTGCAAAGAACTATCGTCCTTCAAGGATATTCCTGAAAAGGACTATCGTCCTTCAAGGGTATTCCTGAAAGGGACTATCGTCCTTCAAGAATATTCCTGTAAAGGACTATCGTACTTTAAGGATATTACTGAAAAGGACTATCGTCCTTCAAGGATATTCCTGCAAAGGACTATCGTCCTTCAAGTATATTCCTGCAAAGAACTATCGTCCTTCAAGGATATTCCTGAAAAGGACTATCCTCCTTCAAGAATATTCCTGAAAACGACTATCGTCCTTCAAGGATATTCCTGAAAAGGACTATCGTCCTTCAAGGACATTCCTGCAAAGAACTATCGTCCTTCAAGGATATTCCTGAAAAGGACTAACGTCCTTCAAGGATATTCCTGAAAAGGACTATCGTCCTTCAAGGACATTCCTGCAAAGAAATATCCTCCTTCAAGGATATTCCTGAAAATGACTATCGTCCTTCAAGTATATTCCTGAAATGGACTATCGTCCTTCAAGAATATTCCTGAAAAGGACTATCGTCCTCCAAGGATATTCCTGAAAACGACTATCGTCCTTCAAGGATATTCCTGAAAAGGACTATCGTCCTTCAAGGACATTCCTGCAAAGAACTATCCTCCTTCAAGGATATTCATGAAAAGGACTCTAGTCCTTCAAGGATATTCCTGAAAAGGACTATCGTCCTTCAAGGATATTCCTGAAAACGACTATCGTCCTTCAAGGATATTCCTGAAAAGGACTATCGTCCTTCAAGGACATTCCTGAAAAGAACTATCGTCCTTTAAGGATATTCCTGAAAAGGACTATCGTCCTTCAAGGATATTCCTGAAAAGGACTATCGTCCTTCAAGTATATTCCTGAAAAGGACTATCGTCCTTCAAGAATATTCCTGAAAAGGACTATCGTCCTTCAAGGATATTCCTGAAAAGGACTATCCTCCTTCAAGAATATTCCTGGAAACGACTATCGTCCTTCAAGGATATTCCTGAAAAGGACTATCGTCCTTCAAGGATATTCCTGAAAAGGACTATCGTCCTTCAAGGATATTCCTGAAAAGGACTATCCTCCTTCAAGAATATTCCTGAAAACGACTATCGTCCTTCAAGGATATTCCTGAAAAGGACTATCGTCCTTCAAGGACATTCCTGCAAAGAACTATCGTCCTTCAAGGATATTCCTGAAAATGACTATCGTCCTTCAAGTATATTCCTGAAAAGGACTATCGTCCTTCAAGTATATTCCTGACAAGGACTAACGTCCTTCAAGGATATTCCTATAAATTCCTGTAAATAACTATCGTCCTTCAAGGATATTCCTGAAAAGGACTCTCGTCCTTCAAGGATATTCCTGAAAAGGACTATCGTCCTTCAAGGATATTCCTGAAAAGGACTATCGTCCTTCAAGGATATTCCTGAAAAGGACTATCGTCCTTCAAGGATATTCCTGCAAAGAACTATCGTCCTTCAAGGATATTCCTGAAAAGGACTATCGTCCTTCAAGGATATTCCTGAAAAGGACTATCGTCCTTCAAGTATATTCCTGAAAATGACTATCGCCCTTCAAGTATATTCCTGAAAAGGACTATCGTCCTTCAAGGATATTCCTGACAAGGACTAACGTCCTTAAAGGATATTCCTGAAAAGGACTAACGTCCTTCAAGGATATTCCTGAAAAGGACTATCGTCCTTCAAGGACATTCCTGAAAAGAAATATCCTCCTTCAAGGATATTCCTGAAAATGACTATCGTCCTTCAAGTATATTCCTGAAATGGACTATCGTCCTTCAAGAATATTCCTGAAAAGGACTATCGTCCTTCAAGGATATTCCTGAAAACGACTATCGTCCTTCAAGGATATTCCTGAAAAGGACTATCGTCCTTCAAGGACATTCCTGCAAAGAACTATCCTCCTTCAAGGATATTCATGAAAAGGACTCTAGTCCTTCAAGGATATTCCTGAAAAGGACTATCGTCCTTCAAGGATATTCCTGAAAACGACTATCGTCCTTCAAGGATATTCCTGAAAAGGACTATCGTCCTTCAAGGACATTCCTGCAAAGAACTATCGTCCTTTAAGGATATTCCTGAAAAGGACTATCGTCCTTCAAGGATATTCCTGAAAAGGACTATCGTCCTTCAAGTATATTCCTGAAATGGACTATCGTCCTTCAAGAATATTCCTGAAAAGGACTATCGTCCTTCAAGGATATTCCTGAAAAGGACTATCCTCCTTCAAGAATATTCCTGGAAACGACTATCGTCCTTCAAGGATATTCCTGAAAAGGACTATCGTCCTTCAAGGATATTCCTGAAAAGGACTATCGTCGTTCAAGGATATTCCTGAAAAGGACTCTCCTCCTTCAAGAATATTCCTGAAAACGACTATCGTCCTTCAAGGATATTCCTGAAAAGGACTATCGTCCTTCAAGGACATTCCTGCAAAGAACTATCGTCCTTCAAGGATATTCCTGAAAATGACTATCGTCCTTCAAGTATATTCCTGAAAAGGACTATCGTCCTTCAAGTATATTCCTGACAAGGACTAACGTCCTTCAAGGATATTCCTATAAATTCCTGTAAATAACTATCGTCCTTCAAGGATATTCCTGAAAAGGACTCTCGTCCTTCAAGGATATTCCTGAAAAGGACTATCGTCCTTCAAGGATATTCCTGAAAAGGACTATCGTCCTTCAAGGATATTCCTGAAAAGGACTATCGTCCTTCAAGGACATTCCTGCAAAGAACTATCGTCCTTCAAGGATATTCCTGAAAAGGACTATCGTCCTTCAAGGATATTCCTGAAAAGGACTATCGTCCTTCAAGTATATTCCTGAAAATGACTATCGCCCTTCAAGTATATTCCTGAAAAGGACTATCGTCCTTCAAGGATATTCCTGACAAGGACTAACGTCCTTCAAGGATATTCCTGAAAAGGACTATCGTCCTTCAAGGATATTCCTGAAAAGGACTCTCGTCCTTCAAGGATATTCCTGAAAAGGACTATCGTTCTTAAAGGATATTCGTCAAAAGGGCTATCGTCCTTCAAGGATATTCCTGAAAAGGACTATCGTCCTTCAAGGATATTCCTGAAAAGGACTATCGTCCTTCAAGGATATTCCTAAAAAGGACTATCGTCCTTCAAGGATATTCCTGAAAAGGACTATCGTCCTTCAAGGATATTCCTGAAAAGGACTCTCGTCCTTCAAGGATATTCCTGAAAAGGACTATCGTCCTTCAAGGATATTCCTGAAAAGGATTATCGTATTTTAAGGATATTACTGAAAAAGACTATCGTCCTTCAAAGATATAACTAAAAAGTACTATCGTCCTTCAAGGATATTCCTGCAAAGAACAATCGTCCTTCAAGGATATTCCTGAAAAGGACTATCGTCCTTCAAGGATATTCCTGAAAAGGACTATCGTCCTTCAAGGATATTCCTGAAAAGGACTATCGTCCTTCAAGGATATTCCTGAAAAGGACTATCCTCCTTCAAGAATATTCCTGAAAAGGACTAACGTCCTTCAAGGATATTCCTGAAAAGGACTATCGTCCTTCAAGGATATTCCTGAAAAGGACTATCGTCCTTCAAGAATATTCCTGCAAAGAACTATCGTCCTTCAACGATATTCCAGAAAAGGACTATAGTCTTTCAAGGATATTCCTGCAAAGAACTATCGTCCTTCAAGGATATTTATGAAAAGGACTATCGTCCTTCAAGTATATTCCTGAAAAGGACTATCGTCCTTCAAGTATATTCCTGAAAAGGACTATCGTCCTTCAAGGATATTCCTGAAAGGACTAACGTCCTTCAAGGATATTCCTAAAAAGGACTATCGTCCTTCAAGAAGGTATATTCCTGCAAAGAACTATCGTCCTTCAAGGATATTCCTGAAAAGGACTAACGTCCTTAAAGAATATTCCTGCAAAGAACTATCGTCCTTCAAGGATATTCCTGAAAAGGACTATCGTCCTTCAAGGGTATTCCTGAAAGGGACTATCGTCCTTCAAGAATATTCCTGTAAAGGACTATCGTACTTTAAGGATATTACTGAAAAGGACTATCATCCTTCAAGGATATTCCTGCAAAGGACTATCGTCCTTCAAGTATATTCCTGCAAAGAACTATCGTCCTTCAAGGATATTCCTGAAAAGGACTATCCTTCTTCAAGAATATTCCTGAAAACGACTATCGTCCTTCAAGGATATTCCTGAAAAGGACTATCGTCCTTCAAGGACATTCCTGCAAAGAACTATCGTCCTTCAAGGATATTCCTGAAAAGGACTAACGTCCTTCAAGGATATTCCTGAAAAGGACTATCGTCCTTCAAGGACATTCCTGCAAAGAAATATCCTCCTTCAAGGATATTCCTGAAAATGACTATCGTCCTTCAAGTATATTCCTGAAATGGACTATCGTCCTTCAAGAATATTCCTGAAAAGGACTATCGTCCTCCAAGGATATTCCTGAAAACGACTATCGTCCTTCAAGGATATTCCTGAAAAGGACTATCGTCCTTCAAGGACATTCCTGCAAAGAACTATCCTCCTTCAAGGATATTCCTGAAAAGGACTCTCGTCCTTCAAGGATATTCCTGAAAAGGACTATCGTCCTTCAAGGATATTCCTGAAAAGGACTATCGTTCTTTAAGGATATTCGTCAAAAGGGCTATCGTCCTTCAAGGATATTCCTGAAAAGGACTATCGTCCTTCAAGGATATTCCTGAAAAGGACTATCGTCCTTCAAGGATATTCCTAAAAAGGACTATCGTCCTTCAAGGATATTCCTGAAAAGGACTATCGTCCTTCAAGGATATTCCTGAAAAGGACTCTCGTCCTTCAAGGATATTCCTGAAAAGGACTATCGTCCTTCAAGGATATTACTGAAAAGGACTATCGTCCTTCAAGGATATTCCTGAAAATGACTATCGTCCTTCAAGTATATTCCTGAAAAGGACTATCGTCCTTCAAGTATATTCCTGACAAGGACTAACGTCCTTCAAGGATATTCCTATAAATTCCTGTAAATAACTATCGTCCTTCAAGGATATTCCTGAAAAGGACTCTCGTCCTTCAAGGATATTCCTGAAAAGGACTATCGTCCTTCAAGGATATTCCTGAAAAGGACTATCGTCCTTCAAGGATATTCCTGAAAAGGACTATCGTCCTTCAAGGACATTCCTGCAAAGAACTATCGTCCTTCAAGGATATTCCTGAAAAGGACTAACGTCCTTCAAGGATATTCCTGAAAAGGACTATCGTCCTTCAAGGACATTCCTGCAAAGAAATATCCTCCTTCAAGGATATTCCTGAAAATGACTATCGTCCTTCAAGTATATTCCTGAAATGGACTATCGTCCTTCAAGAATATTCCTGAAAAGGACTATCGTCCTCCAAGGATATTCCTGAAAACGACTATCGTCCTTCAAGGATATTCCTGAAAAGGACTATCGTCCTTCAAGGACATTCCTGCAAAGAACTATCCTCCTTCAAGGATATTCCTGAAAATGACTATCGTCCTTCAAGTATATTCCTGAAATGGACTATCGTCATTCAAGAATATTCCTAAAAAGGACTATCGTCCTCCAAGGATATTCCTGAAAACGACTATCGTCCTTCAAGGATATTCCTGAAAAGGACTATCGTCCTTCAAGGATATTCCTGAAAAGGACTATCGTCCTTCAAGGATATTCCTGAAAAGGACTATCCTCCGTCAAGAATATTCCTGAAAAGGACTATCGTCCTTCAAGGATATTCCTGAAAAGCACTATCGTCCTTCAAGGACATTCCTGCAAAGAACTATCGTCCTTCAAGGATATTCCTAAAAAGGACTATCGTCCTTCAAGGATATTCCTGAAAAGGACTATCGTCCTTCAAGTATATTCCTGAAAATGACTATCGTCCTTCAAGTATATTCCTGAAAAGGACTATCGTCCTTCAAGTATATTCCTGACAAGGACTAACGTCCTTCAAGGATATTCCTATAAATTCCTGTAAATAACTATCGTCCTTCAAGGATATTCATGAAAAGGACTCTCGTCCTTCAAGGATATTCCTGAAAAGGACTATCGTTCTTTAAGGATATTCGTCAAAAGGGCTATCGTCCTTCAAGGATATTCCTGAAAAGGACTATCGTCCTTCAAGGATATTCCTGAAAAGGACTATCGTCCTTCAAGGATATTCCTAAAAAGGACTATCGTCCTTCAAGGATATTCCTGAAAAGGACTATCGTCCTTCAAGGATATTCCTGAAAAGGACTCTCGTCCTTCAAGGATATTCCTGAAAAGGACTATCGTCCTTCAAGGATATTACTGAAAAGGACTATCGTCCTTCAAGGATAATCCTGAAAATGACTATCGTCCTTCAAGTATATTCCTGAAAAGGACTATCGTCCTTCAAGTATATTCCTGACAAGGACTAACGTCCTTCAAGGATATTCCTATAAATTCCTGTAAATAACTATCGTCCTTCAAGGATATTCCTGAAAAGGACTCTCGTCCTTCAAGGATATTCCTGAAAAGGACTATCGTCCTTCAAGGATATTCCTGAAAAGGACTATCGTCCTTCAAGGATATTCCTGAAAAGGACTATCGTCCTTCAAGGACATTCCTGCAAAGAACTATCGTCCTTCAAGGATATTCCTGAAAAGGACTATCGTCCTTCAAGGATATTCCTGAAAAGGACTATCGTCCTTCAAGTATATTCCTGAAAATGACTATCGTCCTTCAAGTATATTCCTGAAAAGGACTATCGTCCTTCAAGGATATTCCTGACAAGGACTAACGTCCTTCAAGGATATTCCTGAAAAGGACTATCGTCCTTCAAGGATATTCCTGAAAAGGACTCTCGTCCTTCAAGGATATTCCTGAAAAGGACTATCGTTCTTAAAGGATATTCGTCAAAAGGGCTATCGTCCTTCAAGGATATTCCTGAAAAGGACTATCGTCCTTCAAGGATATTCCTGAAAAGGACTATCGTCCTTCAAGGATATTCCTAAAAAGGACTATCGTCCTTCAAGGATATTCCTGAAAAGGACTATCGTCCTTCAAGGATATTCCTGAAAAGGACTCTCGTCCTTCAAGGATATTCCTGAAAAGGACTATCGTCCTTCAAGGATATTCCTGAAAAGGATTATCGTATTTTAAGGATATTACTGAAAAAGACTATCGTCCTTCAAAGATATAACTAAAAAGTACTATCGTCCTTCAAGGTTATTCCCGCAAAGAACAATCGTCCTTCAAGGATATTCCTGAAAAGGACTATCGTCCTTCAAGGATATTCCTGAAAAGGACTATCGTCCTTCAAGGATATTCCTGAAAAGGACTATCGTCCTTCAAGGATATTCCTGAAAAGGACTATCCTCCTTCAAGAATATTCCTGAAAAGGACTAACGTCCTTCAAGGATATTCCTGAAAAGTACTATCGTCCTTCAAGGATATTCCCGCAAAGAACAATCGTCCTTCAAGGATATTCCTGAAAAGGACTATCGTCCTTCAAGGATATTCCTGAAAAGGACTATCGTCCTTCAAGAATATTCCTGCAAAGAACTATCGTCCTTCAACGATATTCCAGAAAAGGACTATAGTCTTTCAAGGATATTCCTGCAAAGAACTATCGTCCTTCAAGGATATTTATGAAAAGGACTATCGTCCTTCAAGTATATTCCTGAAAAGGACTATCGTCCTTCAAGTATATTCCTGAAAAGGACTATCGTCCTTCAAGGATATTCCTGAAAGGACTAACGTCCTTCAAGGATATTCCTAAAAAGGACTATCGTCCTTCAAGAAGGTATATTCCTGCAAAGAACTATCGTCCTTCAAGGATATTCCTGAAAAGGACTAACGTCCTTAAAGAATATTCCTGCAAAGAACTATCGTCCTTCAAGGATATTCCTGAAAAGGACTATCGTCCTTCAAGGGTATTCCTGAAAGGGATTATCGTCCTTCAAGAATATTCCTGTAAAGGACTATCGTACTTTAAGGATATTACTGAAAAGGACTATCGTCCTTCAAGGATATTCCTGCAAAGGACTATCGTCCTTCAAGTATATTCCTGCAAAGAACTATCGTCCTTCAAGGATATTCCTGAAAAGGACTATCCTCCTTCAAGAATATTCCTGAAAACGACTATCGTCCTTCAAGGATATTCCTGAAAAGGACTATCGTCCTTCAAGGACATTCCTGCAAAGAACTATCGTCCTTCAAGGATATTCCTGAAAAGGACTATCGTCCTTCAAGGATATTCCTGAAAAGGACTATCGTCCTTCAAGGACATTCCTGCAAAGAAATATCGTCCTTCAAGGATATTCCTGAAAAGCACTATCGTCCTTCAAGGACATTCCTGCAAAGAACTATCGTCCTTCAAGGATATTCCTAAAAAGGACTATCGTCCTTCAAGGATATTCCTGAAAAGGACTATCGTCCTTCAAGTATATTCCTGAAAATGACTATCGTCCTTCAAGTATATTCCTGAAAAGGACTATCGTCCTTCAAGTATATTCCTGACAAGGACTAACGTCCTTCAAGGATATTCCTATAAATTCCTGTAAATAACTATCGTCCTTCAAGGATATTCATGAAAAGGACTCTCGTCCTTCAAGGATATTCCTGAAAAGGACTATCGTTCTTTAAGGATATTCGTCAAAAGGGCTATCGTCCTTCAAGGATATTCCTGAAAAGGACTATCGTCCTTCAAGGATATTCCTGAAAAGGACTATCGTCCTTCAAGGATATTCCTAAAAAGGACTATCGTCCTTCAAGGATATTCCTGAAAAGGACTATCGTCCTTCAAGGATATTCCTGAAAAGGACTCTCGTCCTTCAAGGATATTCCTGAAAAGGACTATCGTCCTTCAAGGATATTACTGAAAAGGACTATCGTCCTTCAAGGATAATCCTGAAAATGACTATCGTCCTTCAAGTATATTCCTGAAAAGGACTATCGTCCTTCAAGTATATTCCTGACAAGGACTAACGTCCTTCAAGGATATTCCTATAAATTCCTGTAAATAACTATCGTCCTTCAAGGATATTCCTGAAAAGGACTCTCGTCCTTCAAGGATATTCCTGAAAAGGACTATCGTCCTTCAAGGATATTCCTGAAAAGGACTATCGTCCTTCAAGGATATTCCTGAAAAGGACTATCGTCCTTCAAGGACATTCCTGCAAAGAACTATCGTCCTTCAAGGATATTCCTGAAAAGGACTATCGTCCTTCAAGGATATTCCTGAAAAGGACTATCGTCCTTCAAGTATATTCCTGAAAATGACTATCGTCCTTCAAGTATATTCCTGAAAAGGACTATCGTCCTTCAAGGATATTCCTGACAAGGACTAACGTCCTTCAAGGATATTCCTGAAAAGGACTATCGTCCTTCAAGGATATTCCTGAAAAGGACTCTCGTCCTTCAAGGATATTCCTGAAAAGGACTATCGTTCTTAAAGGATATTCGTCAAAAGGGCTATCGTCCTTCAAGGATATTCCTGAAAAGGACTATCGTCCTTCAAGGATATTCCTGAAAAGGACTATCGTCCTTCAAGGATATTCCTAAAAAGGACTATCGTCCTTCAAGGATATTCCTGAAAAGGACTATCGTCCTTCAAGGATATTCCTGAAAAGGACTCTCGTCCTTCAAGGATATTCCTGAAAAGGACTATCGTCCTTCAAGGATATTCCTGAAAAGGATTATCGTATTTTAAGGATATTACTGAAAAAGACTATCGTCCTTCAAAGATATAACTAAAAAGTACTATCGTCCTTCAAGGTTATTCCCGCAAAGAACAATCGTCCTTCAAGGATATTCCTGAAAAGGACTATCGTCCTTCAAGGATATTCCTGAAAAGGACTATCGTCCTTCAAGGATATTCCTGAAAAGGACTATCGTCCTTCAAGGATATTCCTGAAAAGGACTATCCTCCTTCAAGAATATTCCTGAAAAGGACTAACGTCCTTCAAGGATATTCCTGAAAAGTACTATCGTCCTTCAAGGATATTCCCGCAAAGAACAATCGTCCTTCAAGGATATTCCTGAAAAGGACTATCGTCCTTCAAGGATATTCCTGAAAAGGACTATCGTCCTTCAAGAATATTCCTGCAAAGAACTATCGTCCTTCAACGATATTCCAGAAAAGGACTATAGTCTTTCAAGGATATTCCTGCAAAGAACTATCGTCCTTCAAGGATATTTATGAAAAGGACTATCGTCCTTCAAGTATATTCCTGAAAAGGACTATCGTCCTTCAAGTATATTCCTGAAAAGGACTATCGTCCTTCAAGGATATTCCTGAAAGGACTAACGTCCTTCAAGGATATTCCTAAAAAGGACTATCGTCCTTCAAGAAGGTATATTCCTGCAAAGAACTATCGTCCTTCAAGGATATTCCTGAAAAGGACTAACGTCCTTAAAGAATATTCCTGCAAAGAACTATCGTCCTTCAAGGATATTCCTGAAAAGGACTATCGTCCTTCAAGGGTATTCCTGAAAGGGATTATCGTCCTTCAAGAATATTCCTGTAAAGGACTATCGTACTTTAAGGATATTACTGAAAAGGACTATCGTCCTTCAAGGATATTCCTGCAAAGGACTATCGTCCTTCAAGTATATTCCTGCAAAGAACTATCGTCCTTCAAGGATATTCCTGAAAAGGACTATCCTCCTTCAAGAATATTCCTGAAAACGACTATCGTCCTTCAAGGATATTCCTGAAAAGGACTATCGTCCTTCAAGGACATTCCTGCAAAGAACTATCGTCCTTCAAGGATATTCCTGAAAAGGACTATCGTCCTTCAAGGATATTCCTGAAAAGGACTATCGTCCTTCAAGGACATTCCTGCAAAGAAATATCCTCCTTCAAGGATATTCCTGAAAATGACTATCGTCCTTCAAGTATATTCCTGAAATGGACTATCGTCCTTCAAGAATATTCCTGAAAAGGACTATCGTCCTCCAAGGATATTCCTGAAAACGACTATCGTCCTTCAAGGATATTCCTGAAAAGGACTATCGTCCTTCAAGGACATTCCTGCAAAGAACTATCCTCCTTCAAGGATATTCCTGAAAATGACTATCGTCCTTCAAGTATATTCCTGAAATGGACTATCGTCATTCAAGAATATTCCTAAAAAGGACTATCGTCCTCCAAGGATATTCCTGAAAACGACTATCGTCCTTCAAGGATATTCCTGAAAAGGACTATCGACTATCGTCCTTCAAGGATATTCCTGAAAAGACTATCCTCCGTCAAGAATATTCCTGAAAAGGACTATCGTTCTTCAAGGATATTCCTGATAAAGGACTATCGTCCTTCAAGGACATTCCTGCAAAGGAACTATCGTCCTTCAAGGATATTCCTAAAAAGGACTATCGTTTCAAGGATTTCCTGAAAAGGACTATCGTCCTAAGTATATTCCTGAAAATGACTATCGTCCTTCAAGGATATTCCTGAAAAGGACTATCGCTATTCAAGGATACTCCTGAAAAGGACTATCATCGTTCCAAAATACTCCTGAAAATGACTATCGTCCTTCAAGGATATTCCTGAAAAGCACTATCGTCCTTCAAGGACATTCCTGCAAAGAACTATCGTCCTTCAAGGATATTCCTAAAAAGGACTATCGTCCTTCAAGGATATTCCTGAAAAGGACTATCGTCCTTCAAGTATATTCCTGAAAATGACTATCGTCCTTCAAGGATATTCCTGAAAAGGACTATCGTCCTTCAAGGATATTCCTGAAAAGGACTATCCTCCGTCAAGAATATTCCTGAAAAGGACTATCGTCCTTCAAGGATATTCCTGAAAAGCACTATCGTCCTTCAAGGACATTCCTGCAAAGAACTATCGTCCTTCAAGGATATTCCTAAAAAGGACTATCGTCCTTCAAGGATATTCCTCACAAGGACTAACGTCCTTCAAGAATATTCCTATAAATTCCTGTAAATAACTATCGTCCTTCAAGGATATTCATGAAAAGGACTCTCGTCCTTCAAGGATATTCCTGAAAAGGACTATCGTCCTTCAAGGATATTCCTGAAAAGGACTATCCTCCGTCAAGAATATTCCTGAAAAGGACTATCGTCCTTCAAGGATATTCCTGAAAAGGACTATCCTCCGTCAAGAATATTCCTGAAAAGGACTATCGTCCTTCAAGGATATTCCTGAAAAGCACTATCGTCCTTCAAGGACATTCCTGCAAAGAACTATCGTCCTTCAAGGATATTCCTAAAAAGGACTATCGTCCTTCAAGGATATTCCTCACAAGGACTAACGTCCTTCAAGAATATTCCTATAAATTCCTGTAAATAACTATCGTCCTTCAAGGATATTCATGAAAAGGACTCTCGTCCTTCAAGGATATTCCTGAAAAGGACTATCGTCCTTCAAGGATATTCCTGAAAAGGACTATCGTTCTTTAAGGATATTCGTCAAAAGGGCTATCGTCCTTCAAAGATATTCCTGAAAAGGACTATCGTCCTTCAAGGATATTCCTGAAAAGGACTATCGTCCTTCAAGGATATTCCTAAAAAGGACTATCGTCCTTCAAGGATATTCCTGAAAAGGACTATCGTCCTTCAAGGATATTCCTGAAAAGGACTCTCGTCCTTCAAGGATATTCCTGAAAAGGACTATCGTCCTTCAAGGATATTACTGAAAAGGACTATCGTCCTTCAAGGATATTCCTGCAAAGGACTATCGTCCTTCAAGTATATTCCTGCAAAGAACTATCGTCCTTCAAGGATATTCCTGCAAAGAACTATCGTCCTTTAAGGATATTCCTGAAAACGACTATCCTCCTTCAAGAATATTCCTGAAAAGGACTATCGTCCTTCAAGAATATTCCTGAAAACGACTATCGTCCTTCAAGGATATTCCTGAAAAGGACTATCGTCCTTCAAGAATATTCCTGAAAAGGACTATCGTCCTTCAAGGATATTCCTGAAAAGGACTATCGTCCTTCAAGTATATTCCTAAAAAGGACTATCCTCCTTCAAGAATATTCCTGAAAACGACTATCGTCCTTCAAGGATATTCCTGAAAAGGACTATCGTCCTTCAAGGACATTCCTGCAAAGAACTATCGTCCTTCAAGTATATTCCTGAAATGGACTATCGTCCTTCAAGAATATTCCTGTAAAGGACTATCGTCCTTCAAGGATATTCCTGAAAAGGACTATCCTCCTTCAAGAATATTCCTGGAAACGACTATCGTCCTTCAAGGATATTCCTGAAAAGGACTATCGCCCTTCAAGGATATTCCTGAAAAGGACTATCGTCCTTCAAGGATATTCCTGAAAAGGACTATCCTCCTTCAAGAATATTCCTGAAAACGACTATCGTCCTTCAAGGATATTCCTGAAAAGGACTATCGTCCTTCAAGGACATTCCTGCAAAGAACTATCGTCCTTCAAGGATATTCCTGAAAATGACTATCGTCCTTCAAGTATATTCCTGAAAAGGACTATCGTCCTTCAAGTATATTCCTGACAAGGACTAACGTCCTTCAAGGATATTCCTATAAATTCCTGTAAATAACTATCGTCCTTCAAGGATATTCCTGAAAAGGACTCTCGTCCTTCAAGGATATTCCTGAAAAGGACTATCGTCCTTCAAGGATATTCCTGAAAAGGACTATCGTCCTTCAAGGACATTCCTGCAAAGAACTATCGTCCTTCAAGGATATTCCTGAAAAGGACTATCGTCCTTCAAGGATATTCCTAAAAAGGACTATCGTCCTTCAAGTATATTCCTGAAAATGACTATCGTCCTTCAAGTATATTCCTGAAAAAGGACTATCGTCCTTCAAGGATATTCCTGACAAGGACTAACGTCCTTCAAGGATATTCCTATAAATTCCTGTAAATAAATATCGTCCTTCAAGGATATTCCTGAAAAGGACTCTCGTCCTTCAAGGATATTCCTGAAAAGGACTATCGTCCTTCAAGGATATTCCTGAAAAGGACTATCGTTCTTAAAGGATATTCGTCAAAAGGGCTATCGTCCTTCAAGGATATTCCTGAAAAGGACTATCGTCCTTCAAGGATATTCCTGAAAAGGACTATCGTCCTTCAAGGATATTCCTAAAAAGGACTATCGTCCTTCAAGGATATTCCTGAAAAGGACTATCGTCCTTCAAGGATATTCCTGAAAAGGACTATCGTCCTTCAAGGATATTCCTGAAAAGGACTATCGTCCTTCAAGGATATTCCTGAAAAGGATTATCGTATTTTAAGGATATTACTGAAAAAGACTATCGTCCTTCAAAGATATAACTAAAAAGTACTATCGTCCTTCAAGGATATTCCCGCAAAGAACAATCGTCCTTCAAGGATATTCCTGAAAAGGACTATCGTCCTTCAAGGATATTCCTGAAAAGGACTATCGTCCTTCAAGGATATTCGTGAAAAGGACTATCGTCCTTCAAGGATATTCCTGAAAAGGACTATCCTCCTTCAAGAATATTCCTGAAAAGGACTAACGTCCTTCAAGGATATTCCTGAAAAGGACTTTCGTCCTTCAAGGATATTCCTGAAAAGGACTATCGTCCTTCAAGAATATTCCTGCAAAGAACTATCGTCCTTCAACGATATTCCAGAAAAGGACTATAGTCTTTCAAGGATATTCCTGCAAAGAACTATCGTCCTTCAAGGATATTTATGAAAAGGACTATCGTCCTTCAAGTATATTCCTGAAAAGGACTATCGTCCTTCAAGTATATTCCTGAAAAGTACTATCGTCCTTCAAGGATATTCCTGAAAGGACTAACGTCCTTCAAGGATATTCCTAAAAAGGACTATCGTCCTTCAAGAAGGTATATTCCTGCAAAGAACTAACGTCCTTCAAGGATATTCCTGAAAAGGACTAACGTCCTTAAAGAATATTCCTGCAAAGAACTATCGTCCTTCAAGGATATTCCTGAAAAGGACTATCGTCCTTCAAGGATATTCCTGAAAGGGACTATCGTCCTTCAAGAATATTCCTGTAAAGGACTATCGTACTTTAAGGATATTACTGAAAAGGACTATCGTCCTTCAAGGATATTCCTGCAAAGGACTATCGTCCTTCAAGTATATTCCTGCAAAGAACTATCGTCCTTCAAGGATATTCCTGAAAAGGACTATCCTCCTTCAAGAATATTCCTGAAAACGACTATCGTCCTTCAAGGATATTCCTGAAAAGGACTATCGTCCTTCAAGGACATTCCTGCAAAGAACTATCGTCCTTCAAGGATATTCCTGAAAAGGACTATCCTCCTTCAAGGATATTCCTGAAAATGAATATCGTCCTTCAAGTATATTCCTGAAATGGACTATCGTCCTTCAAGAATATTCCTGAAAAGGACTATCGTCCTCCAAGGATATTCCTGAAAACGACTATCGTCCTTCAAGGATATTCCTGAAAAAGACTATCGTCCTTCAAGGACATTCCTGCAAAGAACTATCCTCCTTCAAGGATATTCCTGAAAATGACTATCGTCCTTCAAGTAAATTCCTGAAATGGACTATCGTCCTTCAAGAATATTCCTGAAAAGGACTATCGTCCTCCAAGGATATTCCTGAAAACGACTATCGTCCTTCAAGGATATTCCTGAAAAGGACTATCGTCCTTTAAGGATATTCCTGAAAAGGACTATCGTCCTTCAAGGATATTCCTGAAAAGGACTATCCTCCGTCAAGAATATTCCTGAAAAGGACTATCGTCCTTCAAGGATATTCCTGAAAAGCACTATCGTCCTTCAAGGACATTCCTGCAAAGAACTATCGTCCTTCAAGGATATTCCTAAAAAGGACTATCGTCCTTCAAGGATATTCCTGAAAAGGACTATCGTCCTTCAAGTATATTCCTGAAAATGACTATCGTCCTTCAAGTATATTCCTGAAAAGGACTATCGTCCTTCAAGTATATTCCTGACAAGGACTAACGTCCTTCAAGGATATTCCTATAAATTCCTGTAAATAACTATCGTCCTTCAAGGATATTCCTGAAAAGGACTCTCGTCCTTCAAGGATATTCCTGAAAAGGACTATCGTCCTTCAAGGATATTCCTGAAAAGGACTATCGTTCTTTAAGGATATTCCTAAAAAGGGCTATCGTCCTTCAAGGATATTCCTAAAAAGGACTATCGTCCTTCAAGGATATTCCTGAAAAGGACTATCGTCCTTCAAGGATATTCCTAAAAAGGACTATCGTCCTTCAAGGATATTCCTGAAAAGGACTATCGTCCTTCAAGGATATTCCTGAAAAGGACTATCGTCCTTCAAGGATATTCCTGAAAAGGACTATCGTCCTTCAAGGATATTCCTGAAAAGGACTATCGTCCTTCAAGGATATTCCTGAAAAGGATTATCGTATTTTAAGGTTATTACTGAAAAAGACTATCTTCCTTCAAAGATATAACTAAAACGTACTATCGTCCTTCAAGGATATTCCCGCAAAGAACTATCGTCCTTCAAGGATATTCCTGAAAAGGACTATCGTCCTTCAAGGATATTCCTGAAAAGGACTATCGTCCTTCAAGGATATTCCTGAAAAGGACTATCGTCCTTCAAGGATATTCCTGAAAAGGACTATCCTCCTTCAAGAATATTCCTGAAAAGGACTAACGTCCTTCAAGGATATTCCTGAAAAGGACTATCGTCCTTCAAGGATATTCCTGAAAAGGACTATCGTCCTTCAAGAATATTCCTGCAAAGAACTATCGTCCTTCAAGGATATTCCAGAAAAGGACTATAGTCTTTCAAGGATATTCCTGCAAAGAACTATCGTCCTTCAAGGATATTTATGAAAAGGACTATCGTCCTTCAAGTATATTCCTGAAAAGGACTATCGTCCTTCAAGTATATTCCTGAAAAGGACTATCGTCCTTCAAGGATATTCCTGAAAGGACTAACGTCCTTCAAGGATATTCCTGAAAAGGACTATCGTCCTTCAAGAAGGTATATTCCTGCAAAGAACTATCGTCCTTCAAGGATATTCCTGAAAAGGACTAACGTCCTTAAAGAATATTCCTGCAAAGAACTATCGTCCTTCAAGGATATTCCTGAAAAGGACTATAGTCCTTCAAGGATATTCCTGAAAGGGACTATCGTCATTCAAGAATATTCCTGTAAAGGACTATCGTACTTTAAGGATATTACTGAAAAGGACTATCGTCCTTCAAGGATATTCCTGCAAAGGACTATCGTCCTTCAAGTATATTCCTGCAAAGAACTATCGTCCTTCAAGGATATTCCTGAAAAGGACTATCCTCCTTCAAGAATATTCCTGAAAACGACTATCGTCCTTCAAGGATATTCCTGAAAAGGACTATCGTCCTTCAAGGACATTCCTGCAAAGAACTATCGTCCTTCAAGGATATTCCTGAAAAGGACTATCGTCCTTCAAGGATATTCCTGAAAAGGACCATCGTCCTTCAAGGACATTCCTGCAAAGAACTATCCTCCTTCAAGGATATTCCTGAAAATGACTATCGTCCTTCAAGTATATTCCTGAAATGGACTATCATCCTTCAACAATATTCCTGAAAAGGACTATCGTCCTCCAAGGATATTCCTAAAAACGACTATCGTCCTTCAAGGATATTCCTGAAAAGGACTATCGTCCTTCAAGGACATTCCTGCAAAGAACTATCCTCCTTCAAGGATATTCCTGAAAATGACTATAGTCCTTCAAGTATATTCCTGAAATGGACTATCGTCCTTCAAGAATATTCCTGAAAAGGACTATCCTCCTTCAAGAATATTCCTGAAAAGGACTATCGTCCTTCAAGGATATTCCTGAAAAGGACTATCGTCCTTCAAGAATATTCCTGCAAAGAACTATCGTCCTTCAAGGATATTCCTGAAAAGGACTATCGTCCTTCAAGGATATTCCTGCAAAGAACTATCGTCCTTCAAGGATATTCCTGAAAAGGACTCTCGTCCTTCAAGGATATTCCTGAAAAGGACTATCGTCCTTCAAGGATATTCCTGAAAAGGACTCTCGTCCTTCAAGGATATTCCTGAAAAGGACTATCGTCCTTCAAGGATATTCATGACAAGGACTCTCGTCCTTCAAGGATACTCCTAAGAAGGACTCTCGTCCTTCAAGGATACTCCTGAGAAGGTCTATCGTCCTTCAAGGATATTCCTGAAAAGGACTATCGTCCTTTAAGGATATTCCTGAAAAAGACTATCGTCCTTCAAGTATATACCTGAAAAGGACTATCGTCCTTCGAGGATATACCTGAAAGGGACTATCGTCCTTCAAGAATATTCCTGAAAAGGACTATCGTCCTTCAAGGATATTCCTAAAAAGGACTATCGTCCTTCAAGGATATTCCTGAAAGGGACTATCGTCCTTTAAGAATATTCCTGAAAAGGACTATCGTCCTTCAAGGATATTCCTAAAAAGGAGTATCGTCCTTCAAGGATATTCCTGAAAAGGACTATCGTCCTTCAAGGATATTCCTGAAAAGGACTATCGTCCTTAAAGAAAATTCCTGAAAAGGACTATCGTCCTCCAAAGATATTCCTGAAAACGACTATCGTCCTTCAAGGATATTCCTGAAAAGGACTAACGTCCTTCAAGGACATCCCTGCAAAGAACTATCGTCCTTCAAGGATATTCCTGAAAAGGACTATAGTCCTTCAAGGATATTCCTGAAAAGGACTATCGTCCTTCAAGGACATTCCTGCAAAGAACTATCCTCCTTCAAGGATATTCCTGAAAATGACTATCGTCCTTCAAGAATATTCCTGAAAAGGACTATCCTCCTTCAAGAATATTCCTGAAAACGACTATCGTCCTTCAAGGATATTCCTGAAAAGGACTATCGTCCTTCAAGGACATTCCTGCAAAGAACTATCGTCCTTCAAGGATATTCCTGAAAAGGACTATCGTCCTTCAAGGATATTCCTGAAAAGGACTATCCTCCTTCAAGAATATTCCTGAAAACGACTATCGTCCTTCAAGGATATTCCTGAAAAGGACTCTCGTCCTTCAAGGATATTCCTGAAAAGGACTATCGTCCTTCAAGGATATTCATGAGAAGGACTCTCGTCCTTCAAGGATACTCCTAAGAAGGACTCTCGTCCTTCAAGGATACTCCTGAGAAAGACTATCGTCCTTCAAAGATATTCATGAAAAGGACTATCGTCCTTTAAGGATATTCCTGAAAAAGACTATCGTCCTTCAAGTATATACCTGAAAAGGACTATCGTCCTTCGAGGATATACCTGAAAGGGACTATCGTCCTTCAAGAATATTCCTGAAAAGGACTATCGTCCTTCAAGGATATTCCTAAAAAGGACTATCGTCCTTCAAGGATATTCCTGAAAGGGACTATCGTCCTATAAGAATATTCCTGAAAAGGACTATCGTCCTTCAAGGATATTCCTAAAAAGGACTATCGTCCTTCAAGGATATTCCTGAAAAGGTTTATCGTCCTTCAAGGATATTCCTGAAAAGGACTCTCGTCCTTCAAGGATACTCCTATGAAGGACTCTCGTCCTTCAAGGATACTCCTGAGAAGGACTATCGTCCTTCAAGGATATTCCTGAAAAGGACTATCGTCCTTTAAGGATATTCCTGAAAAGGACTATTGTCCTTCAAGGATATACCTGAAAAGGACTATCGTCCTTCGAGGATATACCTGAAAGGGACTATCGTCCTTCAAGAATATTCCTGCAAAGAACTATCGTCCTTCAAGGATATTCCTGAAAAGGACTATCGTCCTTCAAGGATATTCCTGAAAAGGACAATCGTATTTTAAGGATATTACTGAAAAAGACTATCGTCCTTCAAGGATATTCCTGAAAAGAACTATCGTCCTTCAAGGATATTCCTGAAAAGGACTATCGTCCTTCAAGAATATTCCTGCAAAGAAATATCGTCCTTCAAGGATATTCCTGAAAAGGACTATCGTCCTTCAAGAATATTCCTGCAAAGAACTATCGTCCTTCAAGGATATTCCAGAAAAGGACTATCGTCCTTCAAGGATATTCCTGAAAATGACTATCGTCCTTCAAGTATATTCCTAAAATAGACTATCGTCCTTCAAGAATATTCCTCAAAAGGACTATCGTCCTTCAAGGATATTCCTGAAAAGGACTATCGTCCTTCAAGGACATTCCTGCAAAGAACTATCGTCCTTCAAGGATATTCCTGAAAATGACTATCGTCCTTCAAGTATATTCCTGAAAAGGACTATCGTCCTTCAAGGATATTCCTGACAAGGACTATCGTCCTTCAAGGATATTCATGAGAAGGACTCTCGTCCTTCAAGGATACTCCTATAAATTCCTGTAAATAACTATCGTCCTTCAAGGATATTATTGAAAAGGACTATCGTCCTTCAAGGATATTCCTGAAAAGGACTATCGTTCTTTAAGGATATTCCTCAAAAGGGCTATCGTCCTTCAAGGATATTCCTGAAAAGGACTATCGTCCTTCAAGGATATTCCTGAAAAGGACTAACGTCCTTCAAGGATATTCCTAAAAAGGACTATCGTCCTTCAAGGATATTCCTGAAAAGGACTATCGTCCTTCAAGGATATTCCTGAAAAGGACTATCGTCCTTCAAGGATATTCCTGAAAAGGACTATCGTCCTTCAAGGACATTCCTGCAAAGAACTATCCTCCTTCAAGGATATTCCTGAAAAGGACTATCGTCCTTCAAGGATATTCCTGAAAAGGACTGTCGTCCTTCAAGTATATTCCTGAAAATGACTATCGTCCTTCAAGTATGTTCCTGAAAAGGACTATCGTCCTTTAAGGATATTCCTCAAAAGGGCTATCGTCCTTCAAGGATATTCCTGAAAAGGACTATCGTCCTTCGAGGATATACCTGAAAGGGACTATCGTCCTTCAAGAATATTCCTGCAAAGAACTATCGTCCTTCAAGGATATTCCTGAAAAGGACTATCGTCATTCAAGGATATTCCTGAAAAGGACAATCGTATTTTAAGGATATTACTGAAAAAGACTATCGTCCTTCAAGGATATTCCTGCAAAGAACTATCGTCCTTCAAGGATATTCCTGAAAAGGACTATCGTCCTTCAAGAATATTCCTGCAAAGAAATATCGTCCTTCAAGGATATTCCTGAAAAGGACTATCGTCCTTCAAGGATATCCCTGAAAAGGACTATCGTCCTTCAAGGATATTCCTGAAAAGGACTATCGTCCTTCAAGGATATTCCCGCAAAGAACTATCGTCCTTCAAGGATATTCCTGAAAAGGACTATCGTCCTTCAAGAATATTCCTGCAAAGAACTATCGTCCTTCAAGGATATTCCTGAACAGGACTATCGTCCTTTAAGGATATTCCTAAAAAGAACAATCGTATTTTAAGGATATTACTGAAAAAGACTATCGTCCTTCAAGGATATTCCTGCAAAGAACTATCGTCCTTCAAGGATATTCCTGAAAAGGACTATCGTCCTTCAAGAATATTCCTGCAAAGAAATATCGTCCTTCAAGGATATTCCTGAAAATGACTATCGTCCTTCAAGGATATACCTGAAAAGGACTATCGTCCTTCGAGGATATACCTGAAAGGAACTATCGTCCTTCAAGAATATTCCTGCAAAGAACTATCGTCCTTCAAGGATATTCCTGAAAAGGACTATCGTCATTCAAGGATATTCCTGAAAAGGACAATCGTATTTTAAGGATATTACTGAAAAAGACTATCGTCCTTCAAGGATATTCCTGCAAAGAACTATCGTCCTTCAAGGATATTCCTGAAAAGGACTATCGTCCTTCAAGAATATTCCTGCAAAGAAATATCGTCCTTCAAGGATATTCCTGAAAAGGACTATCGTCCTTCATGGATATCCCTGAAAAGGACTATCGTCCTTCAAGGATATTCCTGAAAAGGACTATCGTCCTTCAAGGATATCCCTGAAAAGGACTATCGTCCTTCAAGGATATTCCTGAAAAGGACTATCGTCCTTCAAGAATATTCCTGCAAAGAACTATCGTCCTTCAAGGATATTCCTGAAAAGGACTATCGTCCTTCAAGGATATTCCTGAAAAGGACAATCGTATTTTAAGGATATTACTGAAAAAGACTATCGTCCTTCAAGGATATAACTAAAAAGTACTATCGTCCTTCAAGGATATTCCCGCAAAGAACTATCGTCCTTCAAGGATATTCCCGCAAAGAACTATCGTCCTTCAAGGATATTCCTGAAAAGGACAATCGTATTTTAAGGATATTCCTGAAAAGGACTATCGTCCTTCAAGGATATTCCTGAAAAGGACTATCGTCCTTCAAGGATATTCCTGAAAAGGACTATCGTCCTTCAAGGATATTCCTGAAAAGGACTTTCCTCCTTGAAGAATATTCCTGAAAACGACAATCGTCCTTCAAGGATATTCCTAAAAAGGACCCTCGTCCTTCAAGGATATTCCTGAAAAGGACCCTCGTCCTTCAAGGATATTCCTGAAAAGGACTCTCGTCCTTCAAGGATACTCCTAAGAAAGACTCTCGTCCTTCAAGGATACTCCTGAGAAGGACTATCGTCCTTCACGGATATTCCTGAAAAGGACTATCGTCCTTTAAGGATATTCCTGAAAAAGACTATCGTCCTTCAAGGATATACCTGAAAAGGACTATCGTCCTTCGAGGATATACCTGAAAGGGACTATCGTCCTACAAGAATATTCCTGAAAAAAACTATCGTCCTTCTAGGATATTCCTGAAAACGACTATCGTCCTTCAAGGATATTCCTGAAAAGGACTATCGTCCTTCAAGGATATTCCTGAAAAGGACTGCCGTCCTTCAAGTATATTCCTGAAAATGACTATCGTCCTTCAAGTATGTTCCTGAAAAGGACTATCGTCCTTTAAGGATATTCCTGAAAAAGACTATCGTCCTTCAAGGATATACCTGAAAAGGACTATCGTCCTTCCAGGATATACCTGAAAGGGACTATCGTCCTTCAAGAATATTCCTGCAAAGAACTATCGTCCTTCAAGGATATTCCTGAAAAGGACTATCGTCCTTCAAGGATATTCCTAAAAAGAACAATCGTATTTTAAGGATATTACTGAAAAAGACTATCGTCCTTCAAGGATATTCCTGCAAAGAACTATCGTCCTTCAAGGATATTCCTGAAAAGGACTATCGTCCTTCAAGAATATTCCTGCAAAGAAATATCGTCCTTCAAGGATATTCCTGAAAATGACTATCGTCCTTCAAGGATATACCTGAAAAGGACTATCGTCCTTCGAGGATATACCTGAAAGGGACTATCGTCCTTCAAGAATATTCCTGCAAAGAACTATCGTCCTTCAAGGATATTCCTGAAAAGGACTATCGTCATTCAAGGATATTCCTGAAAAGGACAATCGTATTTTAAGGATATTACTGAAAAAGACTATCGTCCTTCAAGGATATTCCTGCAAAGAACTATCGTCCTTCAAGGATATTCCTGAAAAGGACAATCGTATTTTAAGGATATTACTGAAAAAGACTATCGTCCTTCAAGGATATAACTAAAAAGTACTATCGTCCTTCAAGGATATTCCCGCAAAGAACTATCGTCTTTCAAGGATATTCCCGCAAAGAACTATCGTCCTTCAAGGATATTCCTGAAAAGGACTATCGTCCTTCAAGGATATTCATGAAAAGGACTATCGTCCTTCAAGGATATTCCTGAAAAGGACTATCGTCCTTCAAGGATATTCCTGAAAAGGACTATCGTCCTTCAAGGATATTCCTGAAAAGGACTATTGTCCTTCAAGGATACTCCTATGAAGGACTCTCGTCCTTCAAGGATATTCCTGAGAAGGACTATTGTCCTTCAAGGATATTCCTGAAAAGGACTATCGTCCTTTAAGGATATTCCTGAAAAGGACTTTCGTCCTTCAAGGATATTCCTGAAAAGGACTATCGTCCTTCAAGGATATTCTTGAAAAGGACTATCGACCTTCAAGGATATTCCTGAAAAGGACTATCGTCCTTCAAGGATATTCCTGAAAAGGACTATCATCCTTCAAGGATATTCCTGAAAAGGACTCTCGTCCTTCAAGGATATTCCTGAAAAGGACTATCGTCCTTCAAGGATATTCCTGAAAAGGACTATCGTCCTTCAAGGATATTCCTGAAAAGGACAATCGTCCTTCAAGGATATTCCTGAAAAGGATTTTCGTCCTTCAAGGATAGTCCTGGAAAGGACTATCGTCCTTCAAGGATATTCCTGTAAAGAACTATCGTCCTTTAAGGATATTCCTGAAAAGGACTTTCGTCCTTCAAGGATATTCCTGAAAAGGACTATCGTCCTTCAAGGATATTCTTGAAAAGGACTATCGACCTTCAAGGATATTCCTGAAAAGGACTATCGTCCTTCAAGGATATTCCTGAAAAGGACTATCATCCTTCAAGGATATTCCTGAAAAGGACTCTCGTCCTTCAAGGATATTCCTGAAAAGGACTATCGTCCTTTAAGGATATTCCTGAAAAGGACTTTCGTCCTTCAAGGATATTCCTGAAAAGGACTATCGTCCTTCAAGGATATTCTTGAAAAGGACTATCGACCTTCAAGGATATTCCTGAAAAGGACTATCGTCCTTCAAGGATATTCCTGAAAAGGACTATCATCCTTCAAGGATATTCCTGAAAAGGACTCTCGTCCTTCAAGGATATTCCTGAAAAGGACTATCGTCCTTCAAGGATATTCCTGAAAAGGACTATCGTCCTTCAAGGATATTCCTGAAAAGGACTATCGTCCTTCAAGGATATTCCTGAAAAGGACTAACGTCCTTCAAGGATATTCCTGAAAAGGATTTTCGTCCTTCAAGGATATTCCTGGAAAGGACTATCGTCCTTTAAGGATATTGCTGTAAAGGACTATCGTCCTTCAAGGATATTCCTGAAAAGGACTCTCGTTCTTCAAGGATATTCCTGAAAAGGACTAATGTCCTTCAAGGATATTCCTGAAAAGGACTATCGTCCTTCAAGGATATTCCTGAAAAGGACTAACGTCCTTCAAAGATATTCCTGAAAAGGACTTTCGTCCTTCAAGGATATTCCTGAAAAGGCTGAAAAGGACTATCGTCCTTCAAGGAAATTCCTGAAAAGGACTATCGTCCTTCAAGGATATTTCTGAAAAGGACTATCGTACTTTAAGGACATTCCTGCAAAGAACTATCGTCCTTCAAGGATATTCCTGAAAATGACTATCGTCCTTCAAGTATATTCCTGAAATGGACTATCGTCCTTCAAGAATATTCCTGAAAAGGACTATCGTCCTTCAAGGATATTCCTGAAAAGGACTATCGTACTTTAAGGATATTCCTGAAAAGGACTATCGTCCTTCAAGGATATTCCTGAAAAGGACTATCGTCCTTCAAGGATATTTCTGAAAAGGACTCTCGTCCTTCAAGGATATTCCTGAAAAGAACTATCGTCCTTCAAGGATATTCCTGAAAAGGACTCTCGTTCTTTAAGGATTTCCTGAAAAGGACTATCGTACTTTAAGGATATTACTGAAAACGACTATCGTCCTTCAAGGATATTCCTGAAAAGGACTATCGTCCTTCGAGGATATACCTGAAAGGGACTATCGTCCTTCAAGAATATTCCTGCAAAGAACTATCGTCCTTCAAGGATATTCCTGAAAAGGACTATCGTCCTTCAAGGATATTCCTGAAAAGGACAATCGTATTTTAAGGATATTACTGAAAAAGACTATCGTCCTTCAAGGATATTCCTGCAAAGAACTATCGTCCTTCACGAATATTCCTGCAAAGAACTATCGTCCTTCAAGGATATTCCTGAAAAGGACTATCGTCCTTCGAGGATATACCTGAAAGGGACTATCGTCCTTCAAGAATATTCCTGCAAAGAACTATCGTCCTTCAAGGATATTCCTGAAAAGGACTATCGTCCTTCAAGGATATTCCTGAAAAGGACAATCGTATTTTAAGGATATTACTGAAAAAGACTATCGTCCTTCAAGGATATTCCTGCAAAGAACTATCGTCCTTCACGAATATTCCTGCAAAGAACTATCGTCCTTCAAGGATATTCCTGAAAAGGACTATCGTCCTTCAAGGATATTCCTGAAAAGGACTATCGTCCTTCAAGGATATTCCTGAAAAGGACTATCGTCCTTCAAGGATATTCCCGCAAAGAACTATCGTCCTTCAAGGATATTCCTGAAAAGGACTATCGTCCTTCAAGGATATTCCTGAAAAGGACTATCGTCCTTCAAGGATATTCCTGAAAAGGACTATCGTCCTTCAAGGATATTCCTGAAAAGGACTATCCTCCTTCAAGAATATTCCTGAAAAGGACTAACGTCCTTCAAGGATATTCCTGAAAAGGACTATCGTCCTTCAAGGATATTCCTGAAAAGGACTATCGTCCTTCAAGAATATTCCTGCAAAGAACTATCGTCCTTCAAGGATATTCCAGAAAAGGACTATAGTCTTTCAAGGATATTCCTGCAAAGAACTATCGTCCTTCAAGGATATTTATGAAAAGGACTATCGTCCTTCAAGTATATTCCTGAAAAGGACTATCGTCCTTCAAGTATATTCCTGAAAAGGACTATCGTCCTTCAAGGATATTCCTGAAAGGACTAACGTCCTTCAAGGATATTCCTGAAAAGGACTATCGTCCTTCAAGAAGGTATATTCCTGCAAAGAACTATCGTCCTTCAAGGATATTCCTGAAAAGGACTAACGTCCTTAAAGAATATTCCTGCAAAGAACTATCGTCCTTCAAGGATATTCCTGAAAAGGACTATAGTCCTTCAAGGATATTCCTGAAAGGGACTATCGTCATTCAAGAATATTCCTGTAAAGGACTATCGTACTTTAAGGATATTACTGAAAAGGACTATCGTCCTTCAAGGATATTCCTGCAAAGGACTATCGTCCTTCAAGTATATTCCTGCAAAGAACTATCGTCCTTCAAGGATATTCCTGAAAAGGACTATCCTCCTTCAAGAATATTCCTGAAAACGACTATCGTCCTACAAGGATATTCCTGAAAAGGACTATCGTCCTTCAAGGATATTCCTGAAAAGGACCATCGTCCTTCAAGGACATTCCTGCAAAGAACTATCCTCCTTCAAGGATATTCCTGAAAATGACTATCGTCCTTCAAGTATATTCCTGAAATGGACTATCGTCCTTCAAGAATATTCCTGAAAAGGACTATCGTCCTCCAAGGATATTCCTAAAAACGACTATCGTCCTTCAAGGATATTCCTGAAAAGGACTATCGTCCTTCAAGGACATTCCTGCAAAGAACTATCCTCCTTCAAGGATATTCCTGAAAATGACTATAGTCCTTCAAGTATATTCCTGAAATGGACTATCGTCCTTCAAGAATATTCCTGAAAAGGACTATCCTCCTTCAAGAATATTCCTGAAAAGGACTATCGTCCTTCAAGGATATTCCTGAAAAGGACTATCGTCCTTCAAGAATATTCCTGCAAAGAACTATCGTCCTTCAAGGATATTCCTGAAAAGGACTATCGTCCTTCAAGGATATTCCTGCAAAGAACTATCGTCCTTCAAGGATATTCCTGAAAAGGACTCTCGTCCTTCAAGGATATTCCTGAAAAGGACTATCGTCCTTCAAGGATATTCCTGAAAAGGACTCTCGTCCTTCAAGGATATTCCTGAAAAGGACTATCGTCCTTCAAGGATATTCATGAGAAGGACTCTCGTCCTTCAAGGATACTCCTAAGAAGGACTCTCGTCCTTCAAGGATACTCCTGAGAAGGACTATCGTCCTTCAAGGATATTCCTGAAAAGGACTATCGTCCTTTAAGGATATTCCTGAAAAAGACTATCGTCCTTCAAGTATATACCTGAAAAGGACTATCGTCCTTCGAGGATATACCTGAAAGGGACTATCGTCCTTCAAGAATATTCCTGAAAAGGACTATCGTCCTTCAAGGATATTCCTAAAAAGGACTATCGTCCTTCAAGGATATTCCTGAAAGGGACTATCGTCCTTCAAGAATATTCCTGAAAAGGACTATCGTCCTTCAAGGATATTCCTAAAAAGGAGTATCGTCCTTCAAGGATATTCCTGAAAAGGACTATCGTCCTTCAAGGATATTCCTGAAAAGGACTCTCGTCCTTAAAGAATATTCCTGAAAAGGACTATCGTCCTCCAAGGATATTCCTGAAAACGACTATCGTCCTTCAAGGATATTCCTGAAAAGGACTATCGTCCTTCAAGGACATTCCTGCAAAGAACTATCGTCCTTCAAGGATATTCCTGAAAAGGACTATAGTCCTTCAAGGATATTCCTGAAAAGGACTATCGTCCTTCAAGGACATTCCTGCAAAGAACTATCCTCCTTCAAGGATATTCCTGAAAATGACTATCGTCCTTCAAGAATATTCCTGAAAAGGACTATCCTCCTTCAAGAATATTCCTGAAAACGACTATCGTCCTTCAAGGATATTCCTGAAAAGGACTATCGTCCTTCAAGGACATTCCTGCAAATAACTATCGTCCTTCAAGGATATTCCTGAAAAGGACTATCGTCCTTCAAGGATATTCCTGAAAAGGACTATCCTCCTTCAAGAATATTCCTGACAAGGACTAACGTCCTTCAAGGATACTCCTAAGAAGGACTCTCGTCCTTCAAGGATACTCCTGAGAAAGACTATCGTCCTTCAAAGATATTCATGAAAAGGACTATCGTCCTTTAAGGATATTCCTGAAAAAGACTATCGTCCTTCAAGTATATACCTGAAAAGGACTATCGTCCTTCGAGGATATACCTGAAAGGGACTATCGTCCTTCAAGAATATTCCTGAAAAGGACTATCGTCCTTCAAGGATATTCCTAAAAAGGACTATCGTCCTTCAAGGATATTCCTGAAAGGGACTATCGTCCTATAAGAATATTCCTGAAAAGGACTATCGTCCTTCAAGGATATTCCTAAAAAGGACTATCGTCCTTCAAGGATATTCCTGAAAAGGACTATCGTCCTTCAAGGATATTCCTGAAAAGGACTCTCGTCCTTCAAGGATACTCCTATGAAGGACTATCGTCCTTCAAGGATATTCCTGAAAAGGACTATCGTCCTTTAAGGATATTCCTGAAAAGGACTATTGTCCTTCAAGGATATACCTGAAAAGGACTATCGTCCTTCGAGGATATACCTGAAAGGGACTATCGTCCTTCAAGAATATTCCTGCAAAGAACTATCGTCCTTCAAGGATATTCCTGAAAAGGACTATCGTCCTTCAAGGATATTCCTGAAAAGGACAATCGTATTTTAAGGATATTACTGAAAAAGACTATCGTCCTTCAAGGATATTCCTGCAAAGAACTATCGTCCTTCAAGGATATTCCTGAAAAGGACTATCGTCCTTCAAGAATATTCCTGCAAAGAAATATCGTCCTTCAAGGATATTCCTGAAAAGGACTATCGTCCATCAAGAATATTCCTGCAAAGAACTATCGTCCTTCAAGGATATTCCTGAAAAGGACTATCGTCCTTCAAGGATATTCCTGAAAATGACTATCGTCCTTCAAGTATATTCCTGCAAAGAACTATCGTCCTTCAAGGATATTCCTGAAAAGGACTATCGTCCTTCAAGGATATTCCTGAAAATGACTATCGTCCTTCAAGTATATTCCTGAAAAGGACAATCGTATTTTAAGGATATTACTGAAAAAGACTATCGTCCTTCAAGGATATAACTAAAAAGTACTATCGTCCTTCAAGGATATTCCCGCAAAGAACTATCGTCCTTCAAGGATATTCCCGCAAAGAACTATCGTCCTTCAAGGATATTCCTGAAAAGGACTATCGTCCTTCAAGGATATTCCTGAAAAGGACTATCGTCCTTCAAGGATATTCCTGAAAAGGACTATCGTCCTTCAAGGATATTCCTGAAAAGGACTTTCCTCCTTCAAGAATATTCCTGAAAACGACTATCGTCCTTCAAGGATATTCCTGAAAAGGACTCTCGTCCTTCAAGGATATTCCTGAAAAGGACTATCGTCCTTCAAGGATATTCCTGAAAAGGACTCTCGTCCTTCAAGGATACTCCTAAGAAAGACTCTCGTCCTTCAAGGATACTCCTGAGAAGGACTATCGTCCTTCACGGATATTCCTGAAAAGGACTATCGTCCTTTAAGGATATTCCTGAAAAAGACTATCGTCCTTCAAGGATATACCTGAAAAGGACTATCGTCCTTCAAGGATATACCTGAAAGGGACTATCGTCCTACAAGAATATTCCTGCAAAGAACTATCGTCCTTCAAGGATATTCCTGAAAAGGACTATCGTCCTTCAAGGATATTCCTGAAAAGGACTATCGTCCTTCAAGGATATTCCCGAAAAGGACTATCGTCCTTCAAGTATATTCCTGAAAATGACTATCGTCCTTCAAGTATGTTCCTGAAAAGGACTATCGTCCTTTAAGGATATTCCTGAAAAAGACTATCGTCCTTCAAGGATATACCTGAAAAGGACTATCGTCCTTCGAGGATATACCTGAAAGGGACTATCGTCCTTCAAGAATATTCCTGCAAAGAACTATCGTCCTTCAAGGATATTCCTGAAAAGGACTATCGTCCTTCAAGGATATTCCTAAAAAGAACAATCGTATTTTAAGGATATTACTGAAAAAGACTATCGTCCTTCAAGGATATTCCTGCAAAGAACTATCGTCCTTCAAGGATATTCCTGAAAAGGACTATCGTCCTTCAAGAATATTCCTGCAAAGAAATATCGTCCTTCAAGGATATTCCTGAAAATGACTATCGTCCTTCAAGGATATACCTGAAAAGGACTATCGTCCTTCGAGGATATACCTGAAAGGGACTATCGTCCTTCAAGAATATTCCTGCAAAGAACTATCGTCCTTCAAGGATATTCCTGAAAAGGACTATCGTCATTCAAGGATATTCCTGAAAAGGACAATCGTATTTTAAGGATATTACTGAAAAAGACTATCGTCCTTCAAGGATATTCCTGCAAAGAACTATCGTCCTTCAAGGATATTCCTGAAAAGGACAATCGTATTTTAAGGATATTACTGAAAAAGACTATCGTCCTTCAAGGATATAACTAAAAAGTACTATCGTCCTTCAAGGATATTCCCGCAAAGAACTATCGTCCTTCAAGGATATTCCCGCAAAGAACTATCGTCCTTCAAGGATATTCCTGAAAAGGACTATCGTCCTTCAAGGATATTCCTGAAAAGGACTATCGTCCTTCAAGGATATTCCTGAAAAGGACTATCGTCCTTCAAGGATATTCCTGAAAAGGACTATCGTCCTTCAAGGATATTCCTGAAAAGGACTCTTGTCCTTCAAGGATACTCCTATGAAGGACTCTCGTCCTTCAAGGATACTCCTGAGAAGGACTATTGTCCTTCAAGGATATTCCTGAAAAGGACTATCGTCCTTTAAGGATATTCCTGAAAAGGACTTTCGTCCTTCAAGGATATTCCTGAAAAGGACTATCGTCCTTCAAGGATATTCTTGAAAAGGACTATCGACCTTCAAGGATATTCCTGAAAAGGACTATCGTCCTTCAAGGATATTCCTGAAAAGGACTATCATCCTTCAAGGATATTCCTGAAAAGGACTCTCGTCCTTCAAGGATATTCCTGAAAAGGACTATCGTCCTTCAAGGATATTCCTGAAAAGGACTATCGTCCTTCAAGGATATTCCTGAAAAGGACAATCGTCCTTCAAGGATATTCCTGAAAAGGATTTTCGTCCTTCAAGGATAGTTATGGAAAGGACTATCGTCCTTCAAGGATATTCCTGTAAAGAACTATCGTCCTTCAAGGATATTCCTGAAAAGGACTCTCGTTCTTCAAGGATATTCCTGAAAAGGACTAATGTCCTTCAAGGATATTCCTGAAAAGGACTATCGTCCTTCAAGGATATTCCTGAAAAGGACTATCGTCCTTCAAGGATATTCCTGAAAAGGACTAACGTCCTTCAAGGATATTCCTGAAAAGGATTTTCGTCCTTCAAGGATATTCCTGGAAAGGACTATCGTCCTTTAAGGATATTTCTGTAAAGAACTATCGTCCTTCAAGGATATTCCTGAAAAGGACTCTCGTTCTTCAAGGATATTCCTGAAAAGGACTAATGTCCTTCAAGGATATTCCTGAAAAGGACTATCGTCCTTCAAGGATATTCCTGAAAAGGACTAACGTCCTTCAAAGATATTCCTGAAAAGGACTTTCGTCCTTCAAGGATATTCCTGAAAAGGCTGAAAAGGACTATCGTCCTTCAAGGAAATTCCTGAAAAGGACTATCGTCCTTCAAGGATATTTCTGAAAAGGACTATCGTACTTTAAGGACATTCCTGCAAAGAACTATCGTCCTTCAAGGATATTCCTGAAAATGACTATCGTCCTTCAAGTATATTCCTGAAATGGGCTATCGTCCTTCAAGAATATTCCTGAAAAGGACTATCGTCCTTCAAGGATATTCCTGAAAAGGACTATCGTACTTTAAGGATATTCCTGAAAAGGACTATCGTCCTTCAAGGATATTCCTGAAAAGGACTATCGTCCTTCAAGGATATTTCTGAAAAGGACTCTCGTCCTTCAAGGATATTCCTGTAAAGAACTATCGTCCTTCAAGGATATTCCTGAAAAGGACTCTCGTTCTTTAAGGATTTCCTGAAAAGGACTATCGTACTTTAAGGATATTACTGAAAACGACTATCGTCCTTCAAGGATATTCCTGAAAAGGACTATCGTCCTTCGAGGATATACCTGAAAGGGACTATCGTCCTTCAAGAATATTCCTGCAAAGAACTATCGTCCTTCAAGGATATTCCTGAAAAGGACTATCGTCCTTCAAGGATATTCCTGAAAAGGACAATCGTATTTTAAGGATATTACTGAAAAAGACTATCGTCCTTCAAGGATATTCCTGCAAAGAACTATCGTCCTTCACGAATATTCCTGCAAAGAACTATCGTCCTTCAAGGATATTCCTGAAAAGGACTATCGTCCTTCGAGGATATACCTGAAAGGGACTATCGTCCTTCAAGAATATTCCTGCAAAGAACTATCGTCCTTCAAGGATATTCCTGAAAAGGACTATCGTCCTTCAAGGATATTCCTGAAAAGGACAATCGTATTTTAAGGATATTACTGAAAAAGACTATCGTCCTTCAAGGATATTCCTGCAAAGAACTATCGTCCTTCACGAATATTCCTGCAAAGAACTATCGTCCTTCAAGGATATTCCTGAAAAGGACTATCGTCCTTCAAGGATATTCCTGAAAAGGACTATCGTCCTTCAAGAATATTCCTGCAAAGGACTATCGTCCTTCAAGGATATTCCTGAAAAGGACTATCGTCCTTCAAGGATATTCCTGAAAAGGACTATCGTCCTTCAAGGATATTACTGAAAAGGACTAACGTCCTTCAAGGATATACCTGAAAAGGACTATCGTCCTTCAAGGATATTCCTGAAAAGGACTATCGTCCTTCAAGGATATTCCCGCAAAGAACTATCGTCCTTCAAGGATATTCCTGAAAAGAACTATCGTCCTTCAAGGATATTCCTGAAAAGGACTATCGTCCTTTAAGGATATTCCTGAAAAGAACAATCGTATTTTAAGGATATTACTGAAAAAGACTATCGTCCTTCAAGGATATTCCTGCAAAGAACTATCGTCCTTCACGAATATTCCTGCAAAGAACTATCGTCCTTCACGAATATTCCTTCAAAGAACTATCGTCCTTCTAGGATATTCCTGAAAAGGACTATCGTCCTTCAAGGATATTCCTGAAAAGGACTATCGTCCTTCAAGAATATTCCTGAAAAGGACTATCGTCCTTCAAGGATATTCCTGAAAAGGACTATCGTCCTTCAAGGATATTCCTGAAAAGAACTATCGTCCTTCAAGGACATTCCTGCAAAGAACTATCGTCCTTCAAGGATATTCCTGAAAAGGACTATCGTCCTTCAAGGATATTCCTGAAAAGGACTATCCTCCTTCAAGAATATTCATGAGAAGGACTCTCGTCCTTCAAGGATACTCCTAAGAAGGACTCTCGTCCTTCAAGGATACTCCTGAGAAAGACTATCGTCCTTCAAAGATATTCATGAAAAGGACTATAGTCCTTTAAGGATATTCCTGAAAAAGACTATCGTCCTTCAAGTATATACCTGAAAAGGACTATCGTCCTTCGAGGATATACCTGAAAGGGACTATCGTCCTTCAAGAATATTCCTGAAAAGGACTATCGTCCTTCAAGGATATTCCTAAAAAGGACTATCGTCCTTCAAGGATATTCCTGAAAGGGACTATCGTCCTATAAGAATATTCCTGAAAAGGACTATCGTCCTTCAAGGATATTCCTAACAAGGACTATCGTCCTTCAAGGATATTCCTGAAAAGGACTATCGTCCTTCAAGGATATTCCTGAAAAGGACTCTCGTCCTTCAAGGATACTCCTATGAAGGACTCTCGTCCTTCAAGGATACTCCTGAGAAGGACTATCGTCCTTCAAGGATATTCCTGAAAAGGACTATCGTCCTTTAAGGATATTCCTGAAAAGGACTATTGTCCTTCAAGGATATACCTGAAAAGGACTATCGTCCTTCGAGGATATACCTGAAAGGGACTATCGTCCTTCAAGAATATTCCTGCAAAGAACTATCGTCCTTCAAGGATATTCCTGAAAAGGACTATCGTCCTTCAAGGATATTCCTGAAAAGGACAATCGTATTTTAAGGATATTACTGAAAAAGACTATCGTCCTTCAAGGATATTCCTGCAAAGAACTATCGTCCTTCAAGGATATTCCTGAAAAGGACTATCGTCCTTCAAGAATATTCCTGCAAAGAAATATCGTCCTTCAAGGATATTCCTGAAAAGGACTATCGTCCTTCAAGAATATTCCTGCAAAGAACTATCGTCCTTCAAGGATATTCCTGAAAAGGACTATCGTCCTTCAAGGATATTCCTGAAAATGACTATCGTCCTTCAAGTATATTCCTGAAATGGACTATCCTCCTTCAAGAATATTCCTGAAAACGACTATCGTCCTTCAAGGATATTCCTGAAAAGGACTTTCGTCCTTCAAGGACATTCCTGCAAAGAACTATCGTCCTTCAAGGATATTCCTGAAAATGACTATCGTCCTTCAAGTATATTCCTGAAAAGGACTATCGTCCTTCAAGGATATTCCTGACAAGGACTATCGTCCTTCAAGGATATTCATGAGAAGGACTCTCGTCCTTCAAGGATACTCCTATAAATTCCTGTAAATAACTATCGTCCTTCAAGGATATTATTGAAAAGGACTATCGTCCTTCAAGGATATTCCTGAAAAGGACTATCGTTCTTTAAGGATATTCCTCAAAAGGGCTATCGTCCTTCAAGGATATTCCTGAAAAGGACTATCGTCCTTCAAGGATATTCCTGAAAAGGACTAACGTCCTTCAAGGATATTCCTAAAAAGGACTATCGTCCTTCAAGGATATTCCTGAAAAGGACTATCGTCCTTCAAGGATATTCCTGAAAAGGACTATCGTCCTTCAAGGATATTCCTGAAAAGGACTATCGTCCTTCAAGGACATTCCTGCAAAGAACTATCGTCCTTCAAGGATATTCCTGAAAAGGACTATCGTCCTTCAAGGATATTCCTGAAAAGGACTGTCGTCCTTCAAGTATATTCCTGAAAATGACTATCGTCCTTCAAGTATGTTCCTGAAAAGGACTATCGTCCTTTAAGGATATTCCTGAAAAAGACTATCGTCCTTCAAGGATATACCTGAAAAGGACTATCGTCCTTCGAGGATATACCTGAAAGGGACTATCGTCCTTCAAGAATATTCCTGCAAAGAACTATCGTCCTTCAAGGATATTCCTGAACAGGACTATCGTCCTTTAAGGATATTCCTAAAAAGAACAATCGTATTTTAAGGATATTACTGAAAAAGACTATCGTCCTTCAAGGATATTCCTGCAAAGAACTATCGTCCTTCAAGGATATTCCTGAAAAGGACTATCGTCCTTCAAGAATATTCCTGCAAAGAAATATCGTCCTTCAAGGATATTCCTGAAAATGACTATCGTCCTTCAAGGATATACCTGAAAAGGACTATCGTCCTTCGAGGATATACCTGAAAGGGACTATCGTCCTTCAAGAATATTCCTGCAAAGAACTATCGTCCTTCAAGGATATTCCTGAAAAGGACTATCGTCATTCAAGGATATTCCTGAAAAGGACAATCGTATTTTAAGGATATTACTGAAAAAGACTATCGTCCTTCAAGGATATTCCTGCAAAGAACTATCGTCCTTCAAGGATATTCCTGAAAAGGACTATCGTCCTTCAAGAATATTCCTGCAAAGAAATATCGTCCTTCAAGGATATTCCTGAAAAGGACTATCGTCCTTCATGGATATCCCTGAAAAGGACTATCGTCCTTCAAGGATATTCCTGAAAAGGACTATCGTCCTTCAAGGATATCCCTGAAAAGGACTATCGTCCTTCAAGGATATTCCTGAAAAGGACTATCGTCCTTCAAGAATATTCCTGCAAAGAACTATCGTCCTTCAAGGATATTCCTGAAAAGGACTATCGTCCTTCAAGGATATTCCTGAAAAGGACAATCGTATTTTAAGGATATTACTGAAAAAGACTATCGTCCTTCAAGGATATAACTAAAAAGTACTATCGTCCTTCAAGGATATTCCCGCAAAGAACTATCGTCCTTCAAGGATATTCCCGCAAAGAACTATCGTCCTTCAAGGATATTCCTGAAAAGGACTATCGTCCTTCAAGGATATTCCTGAAAAGGACTATCGTCCTTCAAGGATATTCCTGAAAAGGACTATCGTCCTTCAAGGATATTCCTGAAAAGGACTTTCCTCCTTCAAGAATATTCCTGAAAACGACTATCGTCCTTCAAGGATATTCCTGAAAAGGACTCTCGTCCTTCAAGGATATTCCTGAAAAGGACTATCGTCCTTCAAGGATATTCCTGAAAAGGACTCTCGTCCTTCAAGGATACTCCTAAGAAAGACTCTCGTCCTTCAAGGATACTCCTGAGAAGGACTATCGTCCTTCACGGATATTCCTGAAAAGGACTATCGTCCTTTAAGGATATTCCTGAAAAAGACTATCGTCCTTCAAGGATATACCTGAAAAGGACTATCGTCCTTCGAGGATATACCTGAAAGGGACTATCGTCCTACAAGAATATTCCTGCAAAGAACTATCGTCCTTCAAGGATATTCCTGAAAAGGACTATCGTCCTTCAAGGATATTCCTGAAAAGGACTATCGTCCTTCAAGGATATTCCCGAAAAGGACTATCGTCCTTCAAGTATATTCCTGAAAATGACTATCGTCCTTCAAGTATGTTCCTGAAAAGGACTATCGTCCTTTAAGGATATTCCTGAAAAAGACTATCGTCCTTCAAGGATATACCTGAAAAGGACTATCGTCCTTCGAGGATATACCTGAAAGGGACTATCGTCCTTCAAGAATATTCCTGCAAAGAACTATCGTCCTTCAAGGATATTCCTGAAAAGGACTATCGTCCTTCAAGGATATTCCTAAAAAGAACAATCGTATTTTAAGGATATTACTGAAAAAGACTATCGTCCTTCAAGGATATTCCTGCAAAGAACTATCGTCCTTCAAGGATATTCCTGAAAAGGACTATCGTCCTTCAAGAATATTCCTGCAAAGAAATATCGTCCTTCAAGGATATTCCTGAAAATGACTATCGTCCTTCAAGGATATACCTGAAAAGGACTATCGTCCTTCGAGGATATACCTGAAAGGGACTATCGTCCTTCAAGAATATTCCTGCAAAGAACTATCGTCCTTCAAGGATATTCCTGAAAAGGACTATCGTCATTCAAGGATATTCCTGAAAAGGACAATCGTATTTTAAGGATATTACTGAAAAAGACTATCGTCCTTCAAGGATATTCCTGCAAAGAACTATCGTCCTTCAAGGATATTCCTGAAAAGGACAATCGTATTTTAAGGATATTACTGAAAAAGACTATCGTCCTTCAAGGATATTCCTGCAAAGAACTATCGTCCTTCACGAATATTCCTGCAAAGAACTATCGTCTTACAAGGATATTCCTGAAAAGGACTATCGTCCTTCAAGGATATTCCTGAAAAGGACTATCGTCCTTCAAGAATATTCCTGCAAAGGACTATCGTCCTTCAAGGATATTCCTGAAAAGGACTATCGTCCTTCAAGGATATTCCTGAAAAGGACTATCGTCCTTCAAGGATATTACTGAAAAGGACTATCGTCCTTCAAGGATATCCCTGAAAAGGACTATCGTCCTTCAAGGATATTCCTGAAAAGGACTATCGTCCTTCAAGGATATTCCCGCAAAGAACTATCGTCCTTCAAGGATATTCCTGAAAAGAACTATCGTCCTTCAAGGATATTCCTGAAAAGGACTATCGTCCTTTAAGGATATTCCTGAAAAGAACAATCGTATTTTAAGGATATTACTGAAAAAGACTATCGTCCTTCAAGGATATTCCTGCAAAGAACTATCGTCCTTCACGAATATTCCTGCAAAGAACTATCGTCCTTCACGAATATTCCTTCAAAGAACTATCGTCCTTCTAGGATATTCCTGAAAAGGACTATCGTCCTTCAAGGATATTCCTGAAAAGGACTATCGTCCTTCAAGAATATTCCTGAAAAGGACTATCGTCCTTCAAGGATATTCCTGAAAAGGACTATCGTCCTTCAAGGATATTCCTGCAAAGAACTATCGTCCTTCAAGGACATTCCTGCAAAGAACTATCGTCCTTCAAGGATATTCCTGAAAAGGACTCTCGTCCTTCAAGGATATTCCTGAAAAGGACTATCCTCCTTCAAGAATATTCATGAGAAGGACTCTCGTCCTTCAAGGATACTCCTAAGAAGGACTCTCGTCCTTCAAGGATACTCCTGAGAAAGACTATCGTCCTTCAAAGATATTCATGAAAAGGACTATCGTCCTTTAAGGATATTCCTGAAAAAGACTATCGTCCTTCAAGTATATACCTGAAAAGGACTATCGTCCTTCGAGGATATACCTGAAAGGGACTATCGTCCTTCAAGAATATTCCTGAAAAGGACTATCGTCCTTCAAGGATATTCCTAAAAAGGACTATCGTCCTTCAAGGATATTCCTGAAAGGGACTATCGTCCTATAAGAATATTCCTGAAAAGGACTATCGTCCTTCAAGGATATTCCTAAAAAGGACTATCGTCCTTCAAGGATATTCCTGAAAAGGACTATCGTCCTTCAAGGATATTCCTGAAAAGGACTCTCGTCCTTCAAGGATACTCCTATGAAGGACTCTCGTCCTTCAAGGATACTCCTGAGAAGGACTATCGTCCTTCAAGGATATTCCTGAAAAGGACTATCGTCCTTTAAGGATATTCCTGAAAAGGACTATTGTCCTTCAAGGATATACCTGAAAAGGACTATCGTCCTTCGAGGATATACCTGAAAGGGACTATCGTCCTTCAAGAATATTCCTGCAAAGAACTATCGTCCTTCAAGGATATTCCTGAAAAAGGACTATCGTCCTTCAAGGATATTCCTGAAAAGGACAATCGTATTTTAAGGATATTACTGAAAAAGACTATCGTCCTTCAAGGATATTCCTGCAAAGAACTATCGTCCTTCAAGGATATTCCTGAAAAGGGACTATCGTCCTTCAAGAATATTCCTGCAAAGAAATATCGTCCTTCAAGGATATTCCTGAAAAGGACTATCGTCCTTCAAGAATATTCCTGCAAAGAACTATCGTCCTTCAAGGATATTCCTGAAAAGGACTATCGTCCTTCAAGGATATTCCTGAAAATGACTATCGTCCTTCAAGTATATTCCTGAAATGGACTATCCTCCTTCAAGAATATTCCTGAAAACGACTATCGTCCTTCAAGGATATTCCTGAAAAGGACTTTCGTCCTTCAAGGACATTCCTGCAAAGAACTATCGTCCTTCAAGGATATTCCTGAAAATGACTATCGTCCTTCAAGTATATTCCTGAAAAGGACTATCGTCCTTCAAGGATATTCCTGACAAGGACTATCGTCCTTCAAGGATATTCATGAGAAGGACTCTCGTCCTTCAAGGATACTCCTATAAATTCCTGTAAATAACTATCGTCCTTCAAGGATATTATTGAAAAGGACTATCGTCCTTCAAGGATATTCCTGAAAAGGACTATCGTTCTTTAAGGATATTCCTCAAAAGGGCTATCGTCCTTCAAGGATATTCCTGAAAAGGACTATCGTCCTTCAAGGATATTCCTGAAAAGGACTAACGTCCTTCAAGGATATTCCTAAAAAGGACTATCGTCCTTCAAGGATATTCCTGAAAAGGACTATCGTCCTTCAAGGATATTCCTGAAAAGGACTATCGTCCTTCAAGGATATTCCTGAAAAGGACTATCGTCCTTCAAGGACATTCCTGCAAAGAACTATCGTCCTTCAAGGATATTCCTGAAAAGGACTATCGTCCTTCAAGGATATTCCTGAAAAGGACTGTCGTCCTTCAAGTATATTCCTGAAAATGACTATCGTCCTTCAAGTATGTTCCTGAAAAGGACTATCGTCCTTTAAGGATATTCCTGAAAAAGACTATCGTCCTTCAAGGATATACCTGAAAAGGACTATCGTCCTTCGAGGATATACCTGAAAGGGACTATCGTCCTTCAAGAATATTCCTGCAAAGAACTATCGTCCTTCAAGGATATTCCTGAACAGGACTATCGTCCTTTAAGGATATTCCTAAAAAGAACAATCGTATTTTAAGGATATTACTGAAAAAGACTATCGTCCTTCAAGGATATTCCTGCAAAGAACTATCGTCCTTCAAGGATATTCCTGAAAAGGACTATCGTCCTTCAAGAATATTCCTGCAAAGAAATATCGTCCTTCAAGGATATTCCTGAAAATGACTATCGTCCTTCAAGGATATACCTGAAAAGGGACTATCGTCCTTCGAGGATATACCTGAAAGGGACTATCGTCCTTCAAGAATATTCCTGCAAAGAACTATCGTCCTTCAAGGATATTCCTGAAAAGGACTATCGTCATTCAAGGATATTCCTGAAAAGGACAATCGTATTTTAAGGATATTACTGAAAAAGACTATCGTCCTTCAAGGATATTCCTGCAAAGAACTATCGTCCTTCAAGGATATTCCTGAAAAGGACTATCGTCCTTCAAGAATATTCCTGCAAAGAAATATCGTCCTTCAAGGATATTCCTGAAAAGGACTATCGTCCTTCATGGATATCCCTGAAAAGGACTATCGTCCTTCAAGGATATTCCTGAAAAGGACTATCGTCCTTCAAGGATATCCCTGAAAAGGACTATCGTCCTTCAAGGATATTCCTGAAAAGGACTATCGTCCTTCAAGAATATTCCTGCAAAGAACTATCGTCCTTCAAGGATATTCCTGAAAAGGACTATCGTCCTTCAAGGATATTCCTGAAAAGGACAATCGTATTTTAAGGATATTACTGAAAAAGACTATCGTCCTTCAAGGATATAACTAAAAAGTACTATCGTCCTTCAAGGATATTCCCGCAAAGAACTATCGTCCTTCAAGGATATTCCCGCAAAGAACTATCGTCCTTCAAGGATATTCCTGAAAAGGACTATCGTCCTTCAAGGATATTCCTGAAAAGGACTATCGTCCTTCAAGGATATTCCTGAAAAGGACTATCGTCCTTCAAGGATATTCCTGAAAAGGACTTTCCTCCTTCAAGAATATTCCTGAAAACGACTATCGTCCTTCAAGGATATTCCTGAAAAGGACTCTCGTCCTTCAAGGATATTCCTGAAAAGGACTATCGTCCTTCAAGGATATTCCTGAAAAGGACTCTCGTCCTTCAAGGATACTCCTAAGAAAGACTCTCGTCCTTCAAGGATACTCCTGAGAAGGACTATCGTCCTTCACGGATATTCCTGAAAAGGACTATCGTCCTTTAAGGATATTCCTGAAAAAGACTATCGTCCTTCAAGGATATACCTGAAAAGGACTATCGTCCTTCGAGGATATACCTGAAAGGGACTATCGTCCTACAAGAATATTCCTGCAAAGAACTATCGTCCTTCAAGGATATTCCTGAAAAGGACTATCGTCCTTCAAGGATATTCCTGAAAAGGACTATCGTCCTTCAAGGATATTCCCGAAAAGGACTATCGTCCTTCAAGTATATTCCTGAAAATGACTATCGTCCTTCAAGTATGTTCCTGAAAAGGACTATCGTCCTTTAAGGATATTCCTGAAAAAGACTATCGTCCTTCAAGGATATACCTGAAAAGGACTATCGTCCTTCGAGGATATACCTGAAAGGGACTATCGTCCTTCAAGAATATTCCTGCAAAGAACTATCGTCCTTCAAGGATATTCCTGAAAAGGACTATCGTCCTTCAAGGATATTCCTAAAAAGAACAATCGTATTTTAAGGATATTACTGAAAAAGACTATCGTCCTTCAAGGATATTCCTGCAAAGAACTATCGTCCTTCAAGGATATTCCTGAAAAGGACTATCGTCCTTCAAGAATATTCCTGCAAAGAAATATCGTCCTTCAAGGATATTCCTGAAAATGACTATCGTCCTTCAAGGATATACCTGAAAAGGACTATCGTCCTTCGAGGATATACCTGAAAGGGACTATCGTCCTTCAAGAATATTCCTGCAAAGAACTATCGTCCTTCAAGGATATTCCTGAAAAGGACTATCGTCATTCAAGGATATTCCTGAAAAGGACAATCGTATTTTAAGGATATTACTGAAAAAGACTATCGTCCTTCAAGGATATTCCTGCAAAGAACTATCGTCCTTCAAGGATATTCCTGAAAAGGACAATCGTATTTTAAGGATATTACTGAAAAAGACTATCGTCCTTCAAGGATATAACTAAAAAGTACTATCGTCCTTCAAGGATATTCCCGCAAAGAACTATCGTCCTTCAAGGATATTCCCGCAAAGAACTATCGTCCTTCAAGGATATTCCTGAAAAGGACTATCGTCCTTCAAGGATATTCCTGAAAAGGACTATCGTCCTTCAAGGATATTCCTGAAAAGGACTATCGTCCTTCAAGGATATTCCTGAAAAGGACTATCGTCCTTCAAGGATATTCCTGAAAAGGACTCTTGTCCTTCAAGGATACTCCTATGAAGGACTCTCGTCCTTCAAGGATACTCCTGAGAAGGACTATTGTCCTTCAAGGATATTCCTGAAAAGGACTATCGTCCTTTAAGGATATTCCTGAAAAGGACTTTCGTCCTTCAAGGATATTCCTGAAAAGGACTATCGTCCTTCAAGGATATTCTTGAAAAGGACTATCGACCTTCAAGGATATTCCTGAAAAGGACTATCGTCCTTCAAGGATATTCCTGAAAAGGACTATCATCCTTCAAGGATATTCCTGAAAAGGACTCTCGTCCTTCAAGGATATTCCTGAAAAGGACTATCGTCCTTCAAGGATATTCCTGAAAAGGACTATCGTCCTTCAAGGATATTCCTGAAAAGGACAATCGTCCTTCAAGGATATTCCTGAAAAGGATTCTCGTCCTTCAAGGATAGTTATGGAAAGGACTATCGTCCTTCAAGGATATTCCTGTAAAGAACTATCGTCCTTCAAGGATATTCCTGAAAAGGACTCTCGTTCTTCAAGGATATTCCTGAAAAGGACTAATGTCCTTCAAGGATATTCCTGAAAAGGACTATCGTCCTTCAAGGATATTCCTGAAAAGGACTATCGTCCTTCAAGGATATTCCTGAAAAGGACTAACGTCCTTCAAGGATATTCCTGAAAAGGATTTTCGTCCTTCAAGGATATTCCTGGAAAGGACTATCGTCCTTTAAGGATATTTCTGTAAAGAACTATCGTCCTTCAAGGATATTCCTGAAAAGGACTCTCGTTCTTCAAGGATATTCCTGAAAAGGACTAATGTCCTTCAAGGATATTCCTGAAAAGGACTATCGTCCTTCAAGGATATTCCTGAAAAGGACTAACGTCCTTCAAAGATATTCCTGAAAAGGACTTTCGTCCTTCAAGGATATTCCTGAAAAGGCTGAAAAGGGACTATCGTCCTTCAAGGAAATTCCTGAAAAGGACTATCGTCCTTCAAGGATATTTCTGAAAAGGACTATCGTACTTTAAGGACATTCCTGCAAAGAACTATCGTCCTTCAAGGATATTCCTGAAAATGACTATCGTCCTTCAAGTATATTCCTGAAATGGGCTATCGTCCTTCAAGAATATTCCTGAAAAGGACTATCGTCCTTCAAGGATATTCCTGAAAAGGACTATCGTACTTTAAGGATATTCCTGAATAGGACTATCGTCCTTCAAGGATATTCCTGAAAAGGACTATCGTCCTTCAAGGATATTTCTGAAAAGGACTCTCGTCCTTCAAGGATATTCCTGTAAAGAACTATCGTCCTTCAAGGATATTCCTGAAAAGGGACTCTCGTTCTTTAAGGATTTCCTGAAAAGGACTATCGTACTTTAAGGATATTACTGAAAACGACTATCGTCCTTCAAGGATATTCCTGAAAAGGACTATCGTCCTTCGAGGATATACCTGAAAGGGACTATCGTCCTTCAAGAATATTCCTGCAAAGAACTATCGTCCTTCAAGGATATTCCTGAAAAGGACTATCGTCCTTCAAGGATATTCCTGAAAAGGACAATCGTATTTTAATGATATTACTGAAAAAGACTATCGTCCTTCAAGGATATTCCTGCAAAGAACTATCGTCCTTCACGAATATTCCTGCAAAGAACTATCGTCCTTCAAGGATATTCCTGAAAAGGACTATCGTCCTTCGAGGATATACCTGAAAGGGACTATCGTCCTTCAAGAATATTCCTGCAAAGAACTATCGTCCTTCAAGGATATTCCTGAAAAGGACTATCGTCCTTCAAGGATATTCCTGAAAAGGACAATCGTATTTTAAGGATATTACTGAAAAAGACTATCGTCCTTCAAGGATATTCCTGCAAAGAACTATCGTCCTTCACGAATATTCCTGCAAAGAACTATCGTCCTTCAAGGATATTCCTGAAAAGGACTATCGTCCTTCAAGGATATTCCTGAAAAGGACTATCGTCCTTCAAGAATATTCCTGCAAAGGACTATCGTCCTTCAAGGATATTCCTGAAAAGGACTATCGTCCTTCAAGGATATTCCTGAAAAGGACTATCGTCCTTCAAGGATATTACTGAAAAGGACTATCGTCCTTCAAGGATATCCCTGAAAAGGACTATCGTCCTTCAAGGATATTCCTGAAAAGGACTATCGTCCTTCAAGGATATTCCCGCAAAGAACTATCGTCCTTCAAGGATATTCCTGAAAAGAACTATCGTCCTTCAAGGATATTCCTGAAAAGGACTATCGTCCTTTAAGGATATTCCTGAAAAGAACAATCGTATTTTAAGGATATTACTGAAAAAGACTATCGTCCTTCAAGGATATTCCTGCAAAGAACTATCGTCCTTCACGAATATTCCTGCAAAGAACTATCGTCCTTCACGAATATTCCTTCAAAGAACTATCGTCCTTCTAGGATATTCCTGAAAAGGACTATCGTCCTTCAAGGATATTCCTGAAAAGGACTATCGTCCTTCAAGAATATTCCTGAAAAGGACTATCGTCCTTCAAGGATATTCCTGAAAAGGACTATCGTCCTTCAAGGATATTCCTGCAAAGAACTATCGTCCTTCAAGGATATTCCTGAAAAGGACTATCGTCCTTCAAGGATATTCCTGCAAAGAACTATCGTCCTTCAAGGATATTCCTGAAAAGACTTATCGTCCTTCAAGGATACTCCTGAAAAGGACTATCGTCCTTCAAGTATATTCCTGAAAAGGACTTACGTCCTTCAAGGATATTCCTGCAAAGAACTATCGTACTTTAAGGATATTACTGAAAAGGACTATTGTCCTTCAAGGATATTCCCGCAAAGAACTATCGTCCTTCAAGGATATTCCTGAAAAGGACTATCGTTCTTTAAGGATATTACTGAAAACGACTATCGTCCTTCAAGGATATTCCTGAAAAGGACTATCGTCCTTCAAGGATATTCCTGAAAAGGACTAACGTCCTTCAAGGACAATACTGAAAAGGACTCTCGTCCTTCAAGGATATTCCTGAAAAGGCTGAAAAGGACTATCGTCCTTCAAGGATATTCCTGAAAAGGACTATCGTCCTTCAAGGATATTCCTGAAAAGGACTATCGTACTTTAAGGATATTCCTGAAAAGAAGTATCGTCCTTCAAGGATATTCCTGAAAAGGACCATCGTCCTGAAAAGGACTATACTCCTTCAAGAATATTCCTGAAAAGGACTATCCTCCTTCAAAAATATTCCTCAAAAGGACTTTCGTCTTTCAAGTATATTCCTGATAAGGACTATCGTCCTTCAAGGATATTCCTGAAAAGGACTCTCGTCCTTCAAGGATATTCCTGAAAAGGACTCTCGTCCGTCGAGGATATTCCTGAAAAGGTCTATCGTCCTTCAAGGATATTCCTGAAAAGCACTATTGTCCTTCAAACATAGTCCTGTAAAGACATCCAAGACATCGTACATCCAAAATACAAAAGCGAATACTTTTTAAGTATATAAATATTGTTGTTTGTTTAATTTCAATAAAGTCAATATATTTTCTTGTTCTTAAGTATATTAATATACTTTGTAATAATGTGTTAAGTTAATTTTATTACTGCGTTTTCGTGGCTCCAAAAATCATACAGAATACGGGAGCGTCCGCATTAATAATATTCTCGGTAACGATATAAAGAATTGAATCAAAGTTGGCATCAAGCCTCGCGAGACCGGAGACACACAAAAATCACTATTTACTACAAATTAAACTAACCTTTCTGAATATATTTGATAGATCAATAATTAACAAAGAATACAGGTACATTTGAATAATTCTCGATGTGCCCTGTAGCTTATTATTATTTGCATCATATTTTAAGAAGCTAAAGAACTTTTAATATTTACTGTTACTAACTACTTATTAATTATTATATTTGCTAAAATGTCCAACATACTATTTGCCGATCGCCAACTTAATTATTAGAGATCGCGCCACATAAGTTGGCAGACGGCAAACTTGGAACTAAATTTGACGTTTCCGCCATTGCGTGTTAGAGATCGCGCCACATAAATTGGCAGTCGACAAACTTGGAACTAAATTTGACGTTTCCGCCATTGCGTGTTATTTTGTATAGTCTGGCTAACGAAAGTAGATACTGGATAATTTTGCAAACTTTTTATATGACAACACTAAAGTGTTCCTACCATCGGATATTTACCCTACAATTTGGGGTATTTTACGTAGAAAGTACTTAGGAACAATTAATTCCAAAAAGCCATTTTTAAAACAAACTCATTTTGAACATTTTATAAAATGAGTTTTAAAAATTCGTACGTCTGCTGAAATTGTGTTAATCGAAAATAAGTTTCGTATGTACGTGTTGGATCATTTCAAGAGCTACAGTAAGCCTTACGTTGGTCTAATAAATAGCTTAAGTAATTAGGTACACTATATCTTAACTAATTAGGTAGAGAAAAACTTAACAATTTTATTGTAAAGAAAATTAATTTGTGTCTGTTTTCCGAAAAATTTGGTAAAATCAGAATTAGTGTGTGGTATTCCTATTTCTGACGCCGAAGTTGGCGTGTGGTTGATGTTTCTTTATGGTTGCCTTGCGTATAGTTAGGTTAGGTTAGTACGGTCAAAATGCCTTGATATTTTTTTATTTTAATTAAGTAAGTACATATTCGTTTAAGTTATTTTTTGTTTGTTCTTTTTGTTCCTTTAATACGCTACAATGGAGTGACGTATCCGTGTGATGTTTGGTATGGAACTCGCCCCCCGACTCGTAAGAACGGCGAATGCGCTGCGGCGAGTAATGCCGAACGTCGGGGGGCCGTTGGAAGGACGCCGTCGCCTCTACCTTGGTGTAGTGCGCTCCATAGCGCTGTATGGAGCACCCGTGTGGGCGGGAGCCCTGACGGCCCGAATCTTCACCCCTCTGAGAAGAGCTCAGAGGGCAATGGCCGTCGGGGTTATACGCGGATACCGCACGGTATCGTACGAGGCGGCCTGCGTCCTAGCAGGAAGTCCCCCCTGGGATCTTGAGGCGGAGGCGCAAGCGTCGATATACCGCTGGCGCGCGGCCCTCCGCCAAAGGAACGAAGACCCTCCTCCCAGGGAGGTGAGAGTGCGGAAACTCCAAGCCTGGCAGTCCGTACTGGACAAGTGGCGAGAGCGGCTGGCGGAACCAAGTGCCGGCCGCTGGACTGTCGAGGCGGTCCGTCCGGTCCTACGGGAGTGGACGGACAGATCGGCGTCGTTGACCTACCGCATGGTGCAGGTGCTAACAGGCCATGGGTGTTTCGGCCATTACCTGCACCGGATCGCCGGTAGGGAGCCAACGACCGAGTGCCATCATTGCGGCTGTGACGACGACACGGCGCAGCATACCCTAGTGGAGTGCCCAGCCTGGGCTGAAGAGCGCCGTTGTCTCGTCGCAGCGGTGGGGTGTGCCCTGTCCTTGCCGGCCTTGGTCAGTTCCATGGTCGGTGACGAAGGGGCTTGGCAAGCGGTTCTGGACTTCTGCGAAGTGGTGATTTCGCAGAAGGAGGCGGCGGAGGGGGAGCGGGAGTTGGACCCTTCCTCTCACCGGATCCGCCGCCGGAGAGCCGGGGCCAGGAGGAGGGCTTTCCACGGCCTCCTCCCCCCCCACTTGAGGCCGGCGGGGCACCATACTGGGGTATGTGTGCCCCCGCTAGTTACGGCCTCGGGATGGTGTGCGCGTGACCTGCGCGCCTCCCATTAGGGTTCGGGCGGGAGAATCTCCCCTTCCGCCCTAAGCGTTAGCTCGGGACAGGGTCCGGTGCCCATTGCCGGACGCCGCCTCGGTCGGGGTCGCGTGATGTTATGCTCACGCGTTCCCGTGGCCCTAGCCAATGAGGCACCCGAAGGTCACCGTCAGGTTTTAGTCGGTTCGAGTCCGACATAACCCTCCGGCACCCCAGAGCCGGCGGGTATCCGTGGGGATTTCCTGACGTAAAAAAAAAAAAAAAAAAAAAAAGGTTAGTACGGTCAAAATGCCTTGATATTTTTTTATTTTAATTAAGTAAGTACATATTCGTTTAAGTTATTTTTTGTTTGTTCTTTTTGTTCCTTTAATACGCTACAATGGAGTGACGTATCCGTGTGATGTTTGGTATGGAATTAATAAAGTGATAACAAGTTATATAAGCTACTTTTAATCACATCATAACGCGGACAAAATTGCAAGTATCCACTAGTAAAATAAAAATAAATGTCAAAGTATCAAAGTGAGTTGCTCCGACTTTCCATTTTATTTTAGGGTTGCAATGCTAATATATTTTAAATTTGCCGCGCTTTTTCAGTATCTACTTTCGTTAGCCAGACTATATGAAAGGTAAATTTAGTACTGCCAATTTATGTGGGGTGATCTCTATATCAAAGTCAAAATATGTTTATTTAAAATAGGCCCTATCACAAGCTCTGTTTGAAAGTTATCTTATGAACTAAGTATAAATTAAAAAAACTATTTCAAACATGGCACTGAGCATTGTCTTTACATATTTTTTACCGAGGTTAGATCAGCGGAGACCCTAGCTTGGAGAAGAACTAACAAGAAACTCCGGAAATCAATTTATTATAATCACCTTTAACAAACATAAAAATTACAAAGAGTGGGCAAAAAACACAACGCTGGTAATACTAAATTTACCTATCATTCAAAATAACACGCAATGGCGGTAACGTCAAATTTAGTTCCAAGTTTGGCTACTGCCACCTTATGTAGCGGGATCTCTACTTTCAATGCTTTTTTGACTAATTACCCTCCTTTTTCGATTATGAAACTACCTTCACACTCCAACTATATTATTCTCTTATCCCCTATTAACTTGCACAATTTTTTTACTATAATATTTTTTATGATGGTGCAAATAGCACTTAGCTTGCTATAGGAACTTGTGTAGAATACTCTTAGTGTATAGCATAAATGGTATATTTTTAAATAAGACATGACTGAGTATTTATTTTAAGTTGGTTTAACCATATAGAGCGAATGCAGAGCGGAGGGTTACAAAAAGCTATTTTTAAAGCCGAAATGGAAGAAAGAGTTGGTTTGGTCAGTCATTTTTCTCAACATGCGTAGTGTGAAGAACATGTTTGAGAAAGTTACGTGCGTGAGTGTATGATTAAGTTAAAAAATTTAAAGCGTTAACATAAATTTTTCAAATACTACTTATAACAAATTCATCAAGAAAAGGAATAACTTGAGGTAAATAAAATAATTTACCTTGAAACAGACATATAAAGCAACGATGATTTAATCTACAATGTAATAAGCAAAGAAATTCATTTTTCACCGGGAGTGTGTAACGAGTTTAACTGAGTACAATGAACTTGACTTGACAAAATAATACGTTTTGACAGATGTGGCAGTTAAACGACCTTTTTGTTTAAAAAAATTCACAACGAACTTCTGGGATAAGACGTGATTCCCATTCGGTTTAGTTTTTCCAATATTTTTAAATAAAATTGAATTAATAATTATAGTTTCATAGTGAAACATAGTTAAGGTATAAATTTGTGATACCTTCATATCTAATATTGTGATAAACGTGGTAGAAATAACATATAAAATGAGAGACACCAGCTCTGATTGCATTATTGATTCTCCAGCACATAGCTTGAAAAATGTGGAAGGGTGCTATGGAAGAAGCTTTTTTAAGAATAAATCCTTTTTCAATTCCCGTCGTGCTTTGGAATCAAGCGCTGAGAAGATTAGTAGAACGTTACGTAGCGTCCGAAGCACGTTTGGAAATTTATCTCAGGTGTGTATGTTATTCTTTTATTTACTTCCTGAATACTTTGGCTTTATCATAGATACCTTCCTTTCCGGCGTGTCTTGGGACTAGATATTATTAAAACATACTGGGCAATGGGCTAACAACTTATTACACACATCACAACAGGTGTTACTAATATTACTTATAAATGTGATTGCAATCTTAATTGTTTTGCTGAAAGTAACCGAAGAGTTTGGTTTCCTGAGGTTCTATCCACGATGAAGGAGATTTATAGTTGTGTATATAATGTATGAGTAAATCAAGGCACTACTTTTTACAATTATTTACTACTAGTGACCTGCTCGGGCTTCGCACGGGTATAAAATATATAGCCTACTCCACTATTTAATGGATCTTATTGTACATATAAACCTTTCTCTTGAATCACTCAATCTATTTAAAAAAAAACCGCATCAAAATCCGTTGTGAGTTTCAAAAATTTAAGCATGCAAAGGGACATAAGGACAAAGAAAGCGACTTTGTTTTATACTATGTAGTGATTTACTAATTATTATTTACTAGACAATGTTGAATCATAATTATTTTACTTTCAACAGCATTTCAGGCTTGGTGGAAGGCGCAGGCACCGGTTGCCTGAGGTAGCTTCCCCATGCCGTGTCATGGTACCATCAACACCCCTGGCTAAAAAGAAACAGGTATGTCCATTATATTTTTATTACACCTCTGTGGTAATTGTTCTATTTTAATTAATCATTTAACCCTTTGACTGCCGAGCTTTTTCCTATAAAAGGATTACCTCCATTAGCGTAGGTCACCGGTGACCTACGTGGCGCTCAATGTGTTAATAAATGATTATGATTAAACATACATTAAAGCACACCTCACCCATGTACTTACCTAATAACGGGTGCTTACATATTAAATTTTTTATTTCCATTTCTTTAACATGAACAATAAACAATTAAAAACCAGGAACAGTCTTATGGCTTAGAGTCATTTCTTCCAGACAACCATTATAGTGATTAGTTAGCCTTGGATATGAACTTAGTCTGGTCATTTACTTATCATTTATTACTCAACTGATTAACTATGTTTTTCTTTACAGCTTGTAGGTCGTAGTCCAACGAGGTTGTACAGTCCTTTTGGGATAGAAACTCCTCATAGCCGGGACTTCCGCATGTCTCCTTACATGCCGGACACTCCAGATAATGGGTAAGATAAATATATTTATAATTCTTGTACCTACTCATGTACTATCCCTTTTGGGGTGGACAGAATCACAGTCTTATATCTGCTGTGTTGTTGTGTATTGTATTTATGATGACTTAAAAAGTAATTTCGATTATTCAATGTTTTCAGTGTTATCTCGAATAAGTGTAAAATAATGTCTACCTATTGATTCCTTATGAAACTTAACTATACATTCACACTTTCGGGGTGGACAGAACCTTGGAGACATGAAAACATCTTCTTGATCCATATTAGCATAATATTGGGGTTGCTATGTCATAATAGAACATTGGTGACAGGTTGCTAGCCCATCAACCAATAGATTCCCTTTACCCCTAGTCCCTTAGTAGCCTCCTGCGACATGCCAGAAAGAAATGCCGCTAGTTAACATTCTTTTACGTCCGAGACTAGCACAAAACAAATAAAACCTTGAACCTTCTTATACAATATTTTATTATTCATTACAGTTTGTCACCAAAGCACCGTAAACCCATGACGCACTCCTGGCATTTACTGGCCAAGAAAAGGCCCCGTGCACTCTTCAACTGAACATTTGAAACAATGTGTAGACAATAAGGCAACAATGCAATAAAATTAAAGGTATAAACTCAGTTTACTTGTTAAATATTGTGAGTGAAGACTTAAAAGTTTTGTGAATCTCATAGCTACTTTATAAACTAAGTATTTTATAAAACAGTTGCATCTCATGACAAATTAAGCTATTTTATTAGAAAGAGAGGACTTATTGTACTTATTACTCATACTTATATGAACAAAGTATTGACTATGCTACATAACAAAATTGTGCATTTTGAATATTAAGTTAAACTACTTATGTGTGCCTAATTTCACAGACACGTTTTGTGTCAAAAAGAGATAAATTTAAACCATTGAGATGCTAGTTTTATCAGGTTTATTTTTCTGATTGTTGACTGAAATATTTGACATACTTAGGCAGCTATTAAATGTTTCTGAAATGAGATTAAGGTAAATTGTAGAAGGGTCTTCATTCATGATGTTTAATAAGAAACTTAAGCTCAGCTTATTTGAGGCTCAATATTTATAAGTATTGGCTATGCTAGTGATCAAAATATCACAATTTTACTCAAGAGCTTTAAAATTTACATTATCAATGCTTTGTAATTTACTGAAGGATGTATTCTGATATTATAACATGGAATTAGGATATCTTTTGTAGCATTGCATTAGAATTTGATACTACAGATTTATAATATATTTTTATAATATATGGATTTGCCAAAAATATTAATAGGTATTATAAATACGCAAAAATAAAATGATACAATACAGTGCTAAATGACAGACATTATTGTGACAAATACATTTCATCAATTGGGGACATAGGTAGGTTTTGTTGTGTTACTTATTAGTAACAGGTGTTCTTGTCATAGTGCAAATAGATGGATGCAAGTCTTTTGTCTTTAAACCTTAAGTTAACCATGGCATTATCAAGAGTAATACCAGGGGCTCAAATCTACTAATGCTTCTTGCAGAGTTGTAGTTCCATATCACTTCAGTTGCAGTGTGAAGTTCTTAGTGGAATATCAAAGTTATCAATTTTGACATTTTAAGGGCGCAATTGGACACTTTTTCTAATCGACTACCAACTTCACACTTACTGTGTTATAAAACTACGATTGTGCTTAAATGCATTAGTGGACTTGGGCCTCAGGTTAGATTAACAAGAAACAACTGTACTTATACTGTTATCAAGAACTAATGTATTTTTGTGTATTGAAATTCATCTAGAGGCTCACTAATTATGCTACAGTATTAATGACAATAGCAACTATAGGTAATAACAACAGATGACTGAATCTCAGTATTATAATTCCCAAAGTTAAATAAGTTTTCAATATAAGATACTAACAAGCATTAATAAAATTAATAGAATCTCATTTAAAATAAACAATAAAGTCTAAATCTACTTCTACTTCAATGGGTTCTTAATTTATTATAATTCAAATGTAATAAGTTTGATTTAACTTATAATTATTTGATATATTGTAATAATGTTCACCTTGAATATTGTAATAATATATAAACTATACTATAACTTCAGCATTGTTATTAAAAATTATAAAACTGGAAATGCAAGACAAAAAACCATGCTTAACCAACAATCAAGTTCAAATTATGCTCTACAGCATGATGATACGAAGAAGCTAAATAGCAAAATAACACAAGGATTTTCATTTTGTCTGGTTTAAATTTTTAGTGCATAAAATGTTTTAGCATTAGTTTTGATATTATTAATGTATATTATTGCTTTCAGTATATCAAAGATATACTATATATGTACTTACGTTTATGTTCTACTATTCTGTATCATAACAATATCTAATAATTGTTACTGTAACAAGAAAATATTTGCTAAGTGTGTAGCCTAAGCTTTTATAGTATATGTGATAAAACCGCCTATTAAATCTTCTTATATTCCATCATTTTACAGTATGTAATGATGAATTATGTAAACAATAATTTAATCTAATCAATATGACGTTATTTATGAAAAGTGAATCAAGATTTAGAATGTTTATCATGCGTATTTATTTCTTACTTTTTTAAGGCTACATTATATTTTTCTATTTGTTTCTTCATTCAAATGTTGTAATGCTATATTTTATAAGTATTTATTTAAAATAATATATAATGATACATCTGAGCCTCCATCATAATCCACTAAGAAAACCTACAACTATTATCCTGTTTTAGCATTACTAGTAATAGATACTTGTAGTACTAAGGGTCGGTTCACATCAAACGAAGAATCCGTCGAAAGAAGCGTATTGTCTATCACGTGACGCAACGACAGCCAATGTATAGAAAAACACTCGATTCACACTCAACCGATGTTACGTTACGTGCGTCGAGCGTACATTTTCCGTTAGATGTGAAACTACCCTAATAGTAGACCCGTCATAGTAAATCAATAATACTAGCAGAAGTATACATATTTTATCTTATTTGTTATGATAATTATTGTTCTATATATGTAGTTGACAAATATTCTCATTAATTTCAAGGGTTCTCAGATGCTTGTATACATATATGTATTTACAACTGACAAATTATGAGGCTCAAATTTGTATGCAAAGTTAGGAATATATATATAGAATTCTTTCAGTTATATAATAGATATGTAAAAAGACTTACTAGTTTCGTGTCTATAAAAGACTGGCCTAGTTTAGTGTTATATTAATCTGTGCCTAGTGTAAAACTTTCGTATTTTGTGAGATACATTGGGTATCTTTAATATAAGATTTTTATATCGCTGACATGTTGTTTTATTTTTACTTATCATACATATACTCCACAACGAATACACGGGCATAGTTAAAAGCATGTATATACCTGAAATAGCCGTGTATAGTAACCCCTAACACACCTGACACGCGCACTCATAAAACTGATAAGGGCCGATAATAAGACGATGCATTACGCATCACTACGATCGCCTGTTCGGTTTCAGTTAGAACTCCTAAGTGATATCAAGCGTATACCAGGACGCTTGCCGGATACTTTATGGCCACATCAAACCTTTTTCTTCCAAATAGCAAGCACCAAACGTGACCAGTGATGTTTCATGTCTCCGTGTGTATTTGTATTGTATTGCCCACGAACCAAATTTAAAGACCCGGTGTAAGGATCGGTCCCCGTTACGCGGAGCGGAGTCCAAATGGCGTGTTTTATTTGGTGCGGAGTCTAAAAATGTGTAGTAGAAAGAAGATACCTGATTTGTTTGCCGATGCCCTGTTTTGATTGGTTGTAATATCTCCCCTCGATCTTGCGTACCTCTTTTCACCCCGCGTAATGCCACGCTAGTTTCCATACAAATATTGCGTAAGGCCCACTTCTCTTATTAATTACTCCATGGTATTGCCAATACAAAAAAAAAACAGCCGTTGAAGCTCTGCCCCGCAAAATAAGGGTACAAATAAAAACAAGTATTTACAAAACACGTTTTATATATTCATAGAAAAATATATCATTTACAGTTACAGTGCCACCAATCTATGTCGTGTAAAGTTGTGGCGACTTACGTTACATATAAAATGAATACGTCAAGTAACTAATAACAAAATATAAGGTGGTTTTACACTTGTATAACGATAATATTTATTTTATTTAAATCATGACATAAGATATTCCTTTCTTTATCAACGAATATCTTTAAAATGTGCGAAAATTTAGTCTTATCGAATTGACCATCATGGTGCATGGCTTTTATGGCCTCACAGGAAGCTAATTGATCTTCTATCAAAATATATGAAGGTTGTTGAACAGTTATTGTTTATGTTAATGTCTGAATTTCAATATTTGATATTTGTTAATTTCAATCAATAATGTAAGTACCACTTCCCATCTTACAGCAAGTCAATAAGTCACTACAATTAAAATCACATACATTGGCAGCACTATAATAAACACAACAATAACAATAGCTAAGGTCTAAGAAAAACGAATATTACTTAGTTTCATAGTAGGCAAACTATAACAAAAAGTATGATAACTTTTATACATTATGACAACGGTTAGTTATTATTCTGCCCCTTTCGGTAGGTTAGAAGAATAACTTTAAAGTTTATCAACATAAATATAAGTAATAACAAGAATTCTAACAAGTACAAAATACGGGTGGGCACATTTTTACAGTAATGTAGAGTACCTCTAACTTTTATTACATGATTTTAAAGTAATACAATAACTAATTAGATCTAAGTATACTTCAGTACAATATTTGACATATTTGTTAATTATTCGTCTTAGACGTCAAAAGATAACACATTACTAATTTAATAGAGTACCCGCCACATACGGTGGCAGTTGGAGGCGTCGCCACAGTCGCGTAATCCAGTGTTGCCAGTAAACACGCCAAAACTAGCACTCACTGTGCCATACGGCTCGATACATTATATTGAGGTTTCATTTGTAACGATCTTTGGTTGCAGAGCTATAAACTCAAATAAAACAAATTAATATATCTAAGTCAAAATATGTTTATTTAAAATAGGCCCTATCACAAGCTCTCTTTGAATGTTATCTTATGATCTAAGTATAAATTAAAAAAACTATTTCAAACATGGCACTGAGCATTGTCTTTACATATTTTTTACCGAGGTTAGATTAGCGGAGACCCTAGCTTGGAGAAGAACTAACAAGAAACTCCGGAAATCAATTTATTATAATCACCCTTAACAAACATAAAAATTACAAAGAGTGGGCAAAAAACACAACGCTGGTAATACTAAATTTACCTTTCATACAAAATAACACGCAATTGCGGAAACGTCAAATTTAGTTCCAAGTTTGGCTACTGCCACCGTATGTGGCGGGTACTCTAGCAATTTTATTCAAGGTAACTGGAACAATTAAATTAAGAGTTATGTCATTGATGTCTAGTTGACATATTCTGACATTTTAATATGTCAAAATGCAAAATAAAATGTCGAATGAGTATAATCATTGTCATGTATCTATTTTATCGAGTGTTAGGAAAAAGTGCGTAAATATATTAAAGAAATACTAAAGTTACTTTTATAATTTTATCAAGGAGTCACAGATTCAAAGTTATTTGTTATGATTCAGCCTTTAATTTTATTATTGCTTATCAAAAATCTATCCAGGAATCTTGTTTTAATAATGAGTATCACAATTTTTAGTTAACTATTTTATACTTTTACTTATGTCGTTATACTAAATGAAAAACTTATAACTAGTAGTGTCATAAACTTGAGATAATATGGCTTAACATTACACTCTCACATTAAATGTGAATTAACAACTATACTAGAAAATGGAACATAATTAAATACACATCAAAAATACTGAAATGTACACCAAATATAGCTTAACGCACTGCAAAGCTTAGGTTTGAGTTGGTACTGTATTATTTTGGTGTAAAAACAGTATTTTTGATGAGCATTTATTTATTACCCCTAGAAAATCATCAAAGAAATGTACGTTATCTATTATTATAACGTAAATGTTAATGTAAAAATGTTACCTATTTATTATTTCTATTCTTACAAACATTTGGTTAACTTTCAAAATCTTTACTTTTCGAATCTAACAATACCTACTGTAATAATGTCAGTCCTTTTAATTTTCAGCACCAACGTTAAACCAACACTCAAACGTAGTCAGTATATCAATAAGAATTTTATCATTATCAAAACGTAGTACTATTTTATTGTAAGGTACAAATACAACAGAAAAAGTAGGTATAAAATTATCTTAATATGTTAATAAACTAAAATATACGTTATTTTAGACTGTGAGATCAACTGTCAAAATTATACATATCTACAAGAGTATGGTTTTTCAGAATTCGGTTTATGAATTTGAAATTCTAATTTATGGTATATGTTAGTAATGATTATCTTATTTTATGGCGAGGTATCCTTAGCACGTACTATGTTCTTACTACTAAGTTCAGATATAGGTAATTTTTTTTTACTTTAAGATTAAGTTTCGTCTATACAACAGATTTTGGTATATCTTTTTTTTACAAGTAACAGATTAAAGTTTCCTCTAGACGTCTTACTGAAATTTTTTTGAATACTGCCTAAACAACTTAATATTACAAATACTTAAGCTATCTGAATTAAAGCTCAGTCTTTTCTTATACGCAACTATGGCTTCAATAAACATTGTTTATGTGTATGTACATTTACATACATTAATCATATACAAGTATGTATATTTACATACATTAAACATTTACAAGTATGTACATTAGCATACTTTAATGTACAGTCAGCGCTACAAGTGCAGTTCCAGTAACTTTTTAAAAGGTTTAAGTTTATAAGAACAAAATATAATATTTTACATTTTACAACTGGCGCCACTATGCATTGTCATGGCCACTATACGTTAGTGTTCTTCGAAATGATAAAAATTGTCTTTTGTTCTTAGAAACGTAAACCTTATAAAAAGTTACTGGGACTGCACTTTTAGCGCTGACTGTACATATACATACAATTCGGAAAGGTTTATCACTATAAACAAAAATAAGACAGGTTGTGGAAATGGTTAACATTTACCTTCACGACCAACATCCTTTCCAGGTAGGTCGAAAAAATTCTATCCATCTTAATATATACTTAACAATCTCTATCCCGTACGAGGTAGTCAGACGAAAGCTGTACATTTTATGCGTGCTATCTAATAGGCATATCACATTGAACACAAATACTAACTAATACATTTACACATCACGCCCGTTTCCCTGTAGAGGGGTAGGCAGTGATGACGGATCCCCATCTGTCACGTTCCTGACTAACGACTTTCGCTTCATTGACACTCATACACCTCCTCATACTTTCTCGGTGGTTATAGGTAAAAAAAAAACAAACAAACGCGTTCACGACTATTAAACCTTGCGGGGTAGTCAGAGATTCAGGCGTCCATTTTCGCAATTGCGAAGTTAGTAATTCTATGGCCACCTCGAACCGTTAACCAGATAATCAGTACTCAATGTGACAGGTGCTAAGCCATGTCTCCATTTTCAAGCACTAACTATTACCTGTTCGGGGAACAAGTAGATTTCCTCACGATGTTTTCCCTCACCGTAGTATTCGACGCATTTTTATTATATGTAAGCAAACTAAATTTGGTTATATTAGTGAAATTTATCACTTCTTAGTGGAGTATCATGGAACGTTTTTCCGATATAATTTCCTTGCCTAAACAAAAATATACTTATAGTATTTTGAAGTCTCGTATCTTGTATATGTGTGTTCCTTAAATATAATAATGTGTGTTCCTTAAACATCTAAGTTATCACATAAACCTTACATACATATGTAACAAATATTTTTTTCCTCTAATATTTGAGAAAACTTAAACTACCCTCCTTGTTTGAATCTTTTTGGATAACACTGAAAATAAAATTAAAAAAAAATAGTTATTTTTAATTTGAATTATGTTAAATGTTAGATGATGTTAAATGGAATGAAAATACACATATGCTAACTAGGTGCTATTTTACTAAGCATGTCGTAGGAAGAGACTTAGTGACTAGAGATCAATGGAATCTATCGGACGATGTGCCAGCAACCTGTCACCAATAATTTCCACAGTTTGAAGAACAGAAGGGCATGTGTGAAAAGGTTAATGGGTGTGACTGAAGCAAGAGATATTTGTCACCCGTTCCAGGTGGCGATCGATAGTCTGCCTATCCCGATAGGGACGTAGAGGCGTGAGTATATGTATGTATGTAATTTCTTCAAAACCCCGATAATAATGCTAAAAGTGACCGAGTACATGTTGTTTACGAGGGAATCAACATATTGAAAAAGGGTGACGTTAAAACTACCTATTATTTTTAAGTGTGTAAGAGGTGCATGGATATCAATAAAGCGAAAGTAATTTGTTAGGAACATACATATGGGGATCCTCAATATCTGGCTAACCCTCTGTAGTTAAGCGGACGTGATATGTATGGGATCCACCTCCATACATATAAAATACTTAAATATATATATATATATATATAAAAGTTAAATTACATACGTGAAGTGGAAGGGCGGTTACGTATGGACCGGCCCAATAAGACATAACAGTCAGATAGACACTATATTGAAAAAGGGTGACGTTAGGAGTACCTATAACCGTGTGTGTATGAGAAGTACGAGTGTCAATGAAGCGAAAATGGTCTGTCAGGATCGGGACAAATGGGGATCCATGATCTCTGCCGATAGGGAATCAGACGAGATGTGTATGTATGTATGTTACTACTACTACTAACTTACATTACTCCCAGCGTTCTCTACGTATTTTTCGAGCGCCTTATTCAGGGCCCTCTTGAAATCCTCTGGAGAGTTCCTAACATCCATATTCATCCTCCTTTTATTTAATGGCCTCTTCCATTCGAATCCATCGTCGCTGGTAGAGGCGACAGAGGGAGTGCAGGTCTGTTGCCGGTTCACGAAAGTCCTAGTACGATAGTTTGAGTCTACCACTCTTGTTATGTTTGGTATCTCGCGATGGGGCTGTAAGTTGTGGGTTGGTTGTGAATAGATAGCGTTGGTATTTTGCTTACATACCCTCAATGTTTGAAATTTGTAAGTAATTAATTACACACTTCCCGTTTCCCTGTTGAGAGATCTCGGAGCCCTATTTTTCCCAATCTTGATAAACTATTAATTAATTATACATTCACGTCCTTTGATAACGTTAATTATAAATGGAACCTGACATAAATAATATGTTTAACGAATTCACAACTTAGCAAAAGCCAATTTAGAATTGATTATCAAATACAACCGACTTTATTTATTAAGGATAGTATAGATAATATTATCATCATCATACATCATACGCTTCACGACTTGTGTATACACACTCCCTTTTTTATTATGGCGGGGTAGTCAGGGGCTTGAATGCCCATCTCCGAAATTTCGAAGGCATGTTAGGTATGGGTCATTCGAAGCCCGCGTATCACTAGATAGACAGCACCCAACGTGATAGGCAGTGAACCGTATCGCCGTATATAGGCACTGACTATTACCTATCCTGAAGGATAGGCAGGTTTCCTCACGATGTTTTCCCTCACCGTTAGCGACTGTAAATTATAGATAACAGTACTTATAAAAAATATGTAATTTTACATCTATTAATCATTAAAAGTGCAGTTTTTTACTTATATTCTGTGCTATAAAATATTAAAAAGCTCTTACCACGTTTTCCGTTTGCGTCGTATCCGGCGGCACAGGAACATTGACTCCCATATCTCTCTTTCCACCTTCATCACAGCCATTAACGATACCTAACTGACATTTATGCTTCACTAGATCCTGGTACAAACCCAAATTAGCCACCATCAACTTTTCTTCAAACTTTTTCTCAACACCCTCACCAAAAATGGATCTTTCCGCGTGTTTTAGTACATTAACTGCGGTCGTACTTAAATATTCATCGTACGGTAATATGTACAACCGTTCTAATATGGAACAGACCACGTAGTTAGGAAAAGGCAGGCCATGTATAATCATAAACTCTGCTAGATCGATAAAGATTTGTCTGAAACGTGAGAAGTTTTGTGTCGAAGCTATAACGTCCATCAAAGAATTGCTCAACGACCAAGGTTGCTTGAAAACATTAGCCAATAATAAGTCAGCATATTTGTTCAAATCCTTCCCGTTCATATGCATCAAAACTATTTCTAAAGCTGGTACTTTAATGTCCGGTTCAACGCAATCTAAAGCCGCTTCAAGTAAAAACCTAGTCATTTCTCGTCGCCTAATCTCTTCGATGTAGACCAACAAATACGTGGACTTTATAGCACTCAAATTCTTAGCGAACAAATATTCCATTATTAGACATTCGTCGGTTAGCTGAACCATTCTGAGACGAAGCTCTACTGGTGTTGGTGACTGGTGTGGGAAGAGGCAAGGATTTTTTCTACAGTTTCCAATTATGTTAAAGACACAATATCCCCGGAATAGGGCGCTTTTCACCGCATTTACTGGTGGATATCTAGTTCTATATAAGCTCGAAATGTTAGTTCGAGGATAGTTTCGACCGAAGTTTAACAATTCTGGTAATCGCCGTATCTCTTTATTTACAGTGGAATCTGCGGTTTGTTTCTCAACATTCAAGTCTAGGAGTCTTGGTATTTCTTTAGGATCTCTTTTCAAATCGTAACTATCTCTTGGTTTGTTAGTTTCTTTGGGATGTTCGAAGCTTCTTGATGGTTCTATATCGGATATACTGCCAGCGTAAATCGATATAGCGTCATCGTCGTCATTGAAACACGCACTGTCATTATATCTATCTATTTCACTGTCATTGTGTAGTGATTTTCTATTCCTAATGAATTTGTTTGTATATTCCCTATCGTCAATAGTTTCGTTATCATTTACATTTTTATTGGGATTCTCATTTGTAGTAAGGATTTTATCGTTTGTCTCGGATTTATTGAAATACCTATTGATATTTTCATTATATATTTCCCTATCGTGTTTCCCGATGCGCTTATTATTTTCTTGATTCCTTTCTGTGCCTATATTTTCTTTACAGCTATGAGTTTGACTATCCTTTCTATTTCTGTCATTATGATCTATATTATTATTGACATTATCTAACTTATCAACACTTATATTACTATCCAAAGTTTTAAGCTTATTTTGTTCCTGCGTAATAGCTATTTCTTTATCACGACTGATGGAAGATCGGAAATTATTACAAAGTTTAAACAAGTCCATTTCAAGCCTCAAAAACTTACTAACTGGGTTGGTCTCATCAAAATCTGGTGGATCTACTCCATCTGCCGTCTTGCTTAGCATGGTAATGAAATCTAGATCGAGAAGACTTAATTGTTGCTTCACATTGGACAAGGCTTGTCTTACTGAGGGGTTATTTATTGAAGACCCAGAGGTAGAACTCGAGTTGGTTGAACTAGACGCACTGTCGTAAGATGAACTAACACTATATGGTTCACTGGTGGAAAGATTAGGGGATTTGAGGTCAGGAGTCAAAGGTCTTTTGCCTTCAAGCTTGGGAATTTTAATGGGAAACTCATACTTTTTCGGAAGTAACTTTTTCCTTGGCTTTTTGGTTTTGGTACCATCTAGAATAGTGGCTGTAACGTCGACCACTTTTCGTCGTTCTCGTTCAAACCTTTTGAAATCTACCAGCTCAATAGTTGGCATTTTACCGTTGAGGACCACAAAACTTTTAGCCGGACTAGTACTACGAGAGGACGATATATCTCTGACCCAGGAGAAATCGTCAGCACTCTTCATTTCAAACGACGGTTCTTTGAGACTAGACTCTAACTCTTTGAGAACTTTCTCTGACACATTACTCTCCGTATCCTTTACATCTACTATTTTAGGAGACGCAATTTTTGGTGGTACCTCTTTAACTTCAGGTACCATTTGGGCTGATTCATGGGGAGGTTCATCTATAACTAGCTTTCTTTGGGATCTAGGTCTGCCTCGTTTGGCAGGTTTAGGTATGGGTGCTGAAGTACTGATTGCAGGCGGTGTTATAATAACGGGCTCAAGTAATACTGGCTCGTCAGTAGGTTCCACTGGTAAAACTGGCATGGAATTGGGAATTTCCTGTGTTTTGACTGTGGAAAGAAATAAAAAACCCAGCTATTGATTGTAAAAAAGCATACAGAATAAACACTAACGTTTATAGTCTGGCATAAGTCTATAAGGGTGGTCAGAAGATGGTAGGTTTATCTCCAAAATTCTATATTAAAAGATTACAGCCATAGTCGTAATTATAAGTGACAGACATACATACATACGCTTCATGACTTGTGTCTACACACTCCCTTTTTTATTATGGCGGGGTAGTCAGAGGCTTGAAGCTTCCCTCTCCGTTAGCGACTGTAAATTATGTACGTAAATGAAAAACACATTTAAATTTCATTCATTGGTACATGCCAGACGTTTAGCAAAATAGCCGTGTATAGGCGTTGTGTATACAACAATGTTTTTTTTCACAAGAATTAAGTCAACCCATATTTTCACAACCATTAATGTAACCAAAGATTTACATATACTCTGCCGTATACTCAAGTATCTTTGATAACACTGTTGTGTAACACTGTTTCCAGCATGTTAAAGGAATTTATGATGACTTCAAAATATCTACAACCAAAACTATACCCAAAGAGCCTATGTCTTATACCTATACTAGCGACCCGCTCCGGCTTCGCACGGGTATAAAATATATAGCCTACTCCACTATTTAATGGATGTTATTATACATATAAACCTTCCTCTTGAATCACTCTATCTATTAAAAAAACCGCATCAAAGTCCGTTGCGTAGTTTCAAAGATTTAAGCATACAAAGGGACATAGGGACAAAGAAAGCGACTTTGTTTTATACTATGTAGTGATGACCTATAGAAAAATAGTAAAACAACTTACCCAATTTAGTTTCAGGCTTACGACCCCGTTTCTTCTTTACGGGTACCTCTGGATTTTCCCCTGAACTATCTACTGGTACTAAAAGCACATAACCAAACATATTTATATACATATACTATCAGTGACATTATTATTATTGATATTTTCATTTTATTTTTTATATATGACGATCATTGTAACTTTGGACATGTGTTAATTGTACTTTATTTTTGGGTGACATTGTTGCAATGTAATAAATAAATCTAAATCTATTGGATTAGGTTAACACAATCACAAAATACACCTATCAATATATGTACTACATAACATTCACGTCCTTTAAACTCTTTCGGGGTGGACAGAACTTTATAGATACGATAATAGCTCAATATTTGGGTTGTGATATTAAATAGAACATTGACAGTTTGCTAGCCCATCGCCCAATAGATTTCATTGACACCAAGTACCTTAGTTCTTCGACATTACATAACCCACATCCAGCAGAGAGATTATAACATGATGAGCACCTACTGATACCAAAATGTGTCGACATTCACAACACTAGCCGCATTCGTTTCGACTCTATGTACCATTTTAGGTATCTTTAAATCTCATGCTAACCACAATTAACATTCTTTTATAATGTTGAAGATTCTTTCATTTATTTTTATAGAAAATACATATATACATACATACGCTTCACGACTTGTGTATACACACTCGCTTTTTTATTATGGCGGGGTAGTCAGAGGTCAGAGAGGTATGGGTCATTCGAAGCCCCCGTATCACTAGATAGACAGCACCCAACGTGATAGGTAGTGAACCGTATCGCCGTATATAGGCACTGACTATTACCTATCCTGAGGGATAGATAGGTTTCCTCGCGATGTTTTCCCTCACCGTTAAAAAATATTTTATAAAATAAAAGGTATATATACGAGGTCTCAAGTATGCAATACCTTCCGCTTTTGGCTTCTGTTTTCTTCTCAATCTCTTTTTAGCTGGAATAGGAGATTCTGGTTTATCATCGGCAACTAAAAATGTTATTAAATATAAGTAAAAACTTTATCCTACCAATTAAACTATAGATTGGTTTACCTATAGTGTAACTGTAGATTATTCTATATACGCTATATTGAAAAAAGGTGACGTTAGGAGTACCTATAACCGCCGAGAGTGTATGAGAGGATATACGAATGTCAATGAAGCGAAAGTGGTTTGTCAGGATCGGGACCAAGGGGGATCCCTGATCTCTGCCTACCCCTCTACAGGGAATCAGGCGTGATGTGTATGTATGTATGTAGATTATATCGATGGCAGCAAAGTGTATAAAGACATTTACAAAAACGCAATTTTACAGGGGAGCGAAAAACGTGAAAAAACGGTGTATTTTCTAAACCATACATACAATGTTTATGAAATTTTCAGGAATGGTATTTAATATAACTATTTATTAAATATTATTGAAAAATCATTATATTAGTTTGTAGTTTTTGAAATACGGTACTTGTTTTTTTTCACGCTGTATTATAGAATCAAGCAATAAAGACAACTGACTGATGTCTCTATTTACTTTGTAAAATTAAATAAACTTTTTAATACAAAATAAACACGTTATTTGAAATAAAAACCATAAACATATGTATAAAAACTAATTAAACAAATAAATTATATATTTTCGTAAAGACAAAATAATATTTTCTAGCCAAATAATGCAGATGTCTTTAGTAACACTGGAATGTTTAAACACGTCTTTATCTACTTCATACTAATATACATAAAACTCAAGAAATATTATTATGTAATTACAATCATTCACTTGTAAAATCAAATATGTTATTGAGATTCAGTTAAAATATGGCATTCCTATTTATTTTAATTGTTTTAGTGCTACATTTGGGTTTTTTTTCGTTAACTTAAACTTTAATTAGAACTATATTTGATTAAAGTTTTATTTTTATACATTACATTAAGTATCTTTCTTATTCACGTAGAAAACAAAATAAAAATTTGAATGTAAGTAAACGAAAATGTATGAAATAAAATAGTCTAGTAAGTCTTCTCGTTTTGTCTCAATCACAAAGTAGGTTGAATAGAAACTATTCATCAGTGTCAACGTCTCCTTCATCACCTAGACCATGTTTTAACTCCTTAAAGAAGTTCAGATAGTGGGATTAGATTTTGCAAACACAAAGACATAATCATTGTATTTAGCAGTCGTGATTGATATTCCTGCATTATAAGAATTTGAGAGTTCCAATGGAATGGTTTCATTCTGCTGAGACCGTGCCTTTTTTGCAACATTCAATGATCATAAACATTTCATTTAAATATCTAAATCGTAATTTTAAGATATCATGTCTGACTTATTAGGTTGTACCAATGTTTCGCGTACACCAAGTCCTGGGTTTTTGGATCATGTGTTCTTGAACTGTTCAAGAAACTTTTGAAGTTCAGAATTTCGTTTTAGCTCACTTCAACAACTGCATTGGGTTCATTATTGAGTTTACTCCAGCGAACGCAGGTGTACCATTCTAGAGACAGAAAATCTGTTTAGTTTTAGAATATTAATAATAATAATAATAAAAAGTGTTTATTTACGGCCACAAAAACATACACAATACAAATCGTTTACAATAAAAAGAACTTACAAACTAAGGGGTATAACTTGTGCATGTCATTGTCGCAGCAAAAGGGTTCTAACTCAGCTGGGTATGTTGCGTTAATGCATGGACGCTGTCTCCTCCTTGTTACGTATGACCTTTTTCTAAAAAGCGATGGCAAATACGAATATGTAAGGTAATGCGTGCTAGGTTTGGCAGAAGAATCATGAAAGCAAAATTATTGTGGTAGAGATGAGGTCCCTCAGGAGAATGTGTAATGTTAGGTTCTGTGAAAGGCTACGGTATAGTGTGATGCGTGAATGTTGTGCTATGAAAGAAGATTTAGAGACGAAAATAGATATAGGTATGTTAAGGTGGTTTGATGTATGGATGGATTAAACGAGGATTATTAAAAGAATCTATAAAGCCAAAGTGGAAGGTAGATTCGAACGGGGGAGGCCGCGTAGAACTTATTGAGATCAAATTGGAGACATTCTTGTCAAGGTGGGTGTACGTAGTGTGAAGAACAGAAGAGCATCTATGATAAGGTTAATGGGTGTGAGTGAAGCAAGAGATATTTTGTCAGAAACCTTTCAGATGGCGATCGATTGTCTCTGACAATTCGTACACACAAACTTATAGAAAAACAATACGGTTCCGGTTCTGACTACCGTAGCTATCTGACCATAAGTACATATCTTCTAGACCCTCTTCAGCTTTCCTTCTAATGTAATCGTAAAGGCAACTGACAACTTCGTTGGAACCCCTTTTTGCCACAGTTTCATCCCTCATGTAGCAAATTGCTTTTATCAAACCCTAGTCGAAGATGGTGAAGTTGTATATTGATATTTTTTTTTTAAGTAAAAAGACTGGGGATAGCGTATGGGTGAGCAGAATAAACGACCAGATTCAACTTGCCTCATCTGCTGGGGAGTTGCAGGAAATGCTCATGCACTAAGGTGAGAGGTATGAAGCGAAAGTTATGACAGTAGAAAGGAATGGAAGGACATTGCAAAGTTGAAATTGATAAGGAGATTGAGGCGATAGTGAATGACTTTGTATAACAGGGATGCCTTTTTACAAGGGATGGTACTATCTATGAACTTGTAAGCATGAAGATATGTATGGATGTAAATGTAAATATGGGGTGGACAGAACCTTGGAGGCATAATAATACCTCTTAGGTCGCTTTTTAGCATAAATATTAGAGATGTTGTGTCATATAAAACATTGATGACAGATTGCCAGCCCATCACCCAAAAGATTCCATTGAATCACGGCACCTAATTAGCATTATTACGTCACAGACTAGAACGGGACGGATACGTATCTACGACGTAAAATATAATAATATAGTTTCTTTTATTTAGGGATTGCGTTTCAATTTCTTCTAGGATGCCCTCTTATTGTATAAGAGCTTTCTCGGTATCTGAATTAACTGAAAAAATTAATTTCGATCACAATACTTGGCTGTAAATAGAGACATCTGAGTAGTATTGTCCGCAGTAAATAATGACACCTGCCAGATATCTGCATTTACGCCGTAATAACCTCAAAAATTGAATTAGTCTAAATAAGAACGAAATCAACATCGAATAAAGTAAAACGTATTAAAAGTTATTAAAATATATTTAAAATAAATGTCTTACATAAACTTGTTCTTTCCATAGTTTCTGTTTAATTAATTTGTTAGACTGGTGCTGTCGTTAATTTCTTTCTGGACGCCTTTTTTGTCATATTTAACAGTATTTTTTTCCTTGTCACACTTATTTTTTCTTCTTTTTAATATAAAATCATCTAGTTTCATGTGCAACTCAAGAAAAATATTTTTAAATCTTTTTTTTCTGTAAAACATAACCTGTCCGCGCAAGAACATGACAACTGCCACTTGTTCTTGTTTACGCTAGATTACGGGGCGCAAATTCCCGCGCAATTACGGACATAGTCACATGTCACTGTTTACGTTGCTTGTTTTAAAAAAAGGAGGGTATATATCTTTAATTACTTCCGAAAAAAACCACAATAATAGGAAATTTTATAATATTGTTTCGTGAAACGTTAGATATTGATATAACATGCTATTTTCTATAAAAAAAACTTTTTGTGAAAATTGCAGTTGTCCGTAATTACTTTGCTGCCATCGATATTATTTGAACTTTCATACTTATTGTAAGGAACTTCCTGGGATTAGAATAGTGTAACGAGCTGTCTCTTACAAGCACTGACTATACCTGTTTGGTCATAGTTAGTGCTTGTAAATGGTTACACAGCTTACCATCTGTCACATTGAGTACTGACTATCTAGTCAACACGTGGGTTGAAATGAAATGATGAAATGATTTAATATGAGGATTATAAAATCACTTATTGAAAGTCAAAAAAAAGACATTTCCACCGGAAAAGTTGTCATTACAAGTTAATCTTAAAAAAATTTAATAAATCTAATTAAACTATTGGCATTTCGTAAAGCAAAATCCTGCAGAGAAGAAATGCCAAGAAACTCTGCAGACATATTACAATACAACTTCATTAAATAATCCATCAGAATGAGACTGCAGCCCAATCAGGTTCTGGGTGGCCATAGAATTACTACACTATTAAGGAGATGGTTGTCTGAACACGTTTGTCGTTTGTCTTTTTATCGACTTTCCACACTTAGTTGATGATACGTTAGTGCGTCAAGCGTACATTTCGACCCATTTTTCGTAAGATGTAATAATAATAATATTTTGACATTATTACACCAATTGAACTAGCCCTTTGGTAAGTTCATTTAAGACTTGTGTTAAGGGTACTAGTCAACGTATATTTAAGAAATATATACATATTATACATAGATAAATACATATATAGCATATATAATCAACGACCAGACTGGAAAGCATTAGAAAAACGTAGTTCTTAACTCTGCCTCCACCGGGAATCGAACCCGGGACCTCACGATTAGCGTTCCGGCGGCTTACCGATAGCGCCACGGAGGTCGTCAAACATGCGAACCAACCTTATGAATTCTTCTGCATCTTTTCTTTTGTACCTATTCAAGTATAATAGCAATACCAGTTAACTTACCAGGTACATCATTTTCCGGGGCTGGTGTTTCCAGTTCCAAGTTATTGATGGGTACATCTGCTAACGGATCTACTTCCACCATATCCTGCTCTGGTTCTTCGCTGGACTGCACCAGTGTGAAGGTCGGCACTATTAAATTATACAATTTATTATAATATGCTAAAATGTCTTAGGAGTATTATCATGTCTCTGAGGTTTTGTACACACATAAAGGAATTGAGGGACACAAAAGATACTGTGAATGTAGTGTGTAGGTCACGTGTTATTGATAAAAACGTAGCAGTGAGGGTAGTCAGAGAAGAATCTGACAGAGCGCTGCGTTGGAGGCGAAGAAATATGCGTCAATCTGCCCGTGGCCATGGCTGCTGCAACGTAGCCGTAACATCGGGTTAATAAAGGTAACTTTATTGTATAAAAACTTACGCGATAAGTCCGATTAGTATAAATCGCGAATCCCTTAAAACTGTAATTAAGATATCCACATTCATACACATCATGCCTGTCTCCCTACTTAGGATAAGTAGAAATCACAGGTCTTTTTTGTCTACTTTTGCTCCATTGTCATCCATGTGGAGACAATGAATATCTGGTTAGTAATAGGTACTTACATGTCGTAGTGAAGTTTTCTGACATATCCACGCTATTCAGACTGTTGGAATTGGGGTCCACGAGTGGTGTGATTTCTATATTATTAATCAGGTGTCTCTTGCGACTTCTACCCTTTAGTGATCGCACTGGAAAGGAATGCTTAATTAATGTTTTTTTATTTCCCTTAATTTTATAAAGACAAAGACATACCCGTTCACAACCATTAACCCTTGCGGGACAGTCAGAGGTTCAGGTGTCCATCTCCTCAATTGTGAAAGTAGTAATTCTATGGCCACCTAAAACCCACGTATTGACCAGATAGTACTCAATGTGACAGGTGGTAAGCCATGTTGTCATTTACAAGCACTGACCATGATGACCATGTTGTCACTACCTGTTAGGGGAAACTCCTCATGATTTTTTCCCTCACCATAGTACTGGAACCATGGTTGTGAACGTGTTTTTGTTTAGTTTAAAACAGACCTTACGAAACATCTAAACTTAATAAGCATACCTTGGTGTTTAGGTTCAAAATCACTCTCATCATCTTCCCATGTCGTTGATGAGTATAGTTTTGAAACGGGATTGATTTTGAATCTACTTATTATCTTTTTTGGCTTTCTAGCCAGCTGGATGTTTGCAACTGAAAGCAAAACTTGTACTTTGAAAATTATAATACATTTTAATATAGCTTCCATATTACTTGAAATTTATTCTTTTTATAATGGCTTCTGAATAAACACAACCCTTTTTTAGTAAAAGTTAAGGATAAGGTTATTTAATAATCAATGGGATGTATACTAAGTAGCTATGGTGTCACAATGGTTCAACAAAGTTAAGCAACACAGGCAAGATCTGAATCTGGATTGGTAATCATCATTTATAATCCTAATAAAAACTAATAACTTGTCATCTAATTTACTACCATAAAAACCTCAATATTCAAGAAAAAGGGTGACTTTAGAAGTACTTACAACCGCTGAGCGTTTATGAGGCGGTGTTAAATATCAATGAAGCTAAAGTAGTTTGTCAGGATCAGGACAAATGGGGATATGTGATCTCTGCCTACCCCTCTAGAGGTAATCAGGCGTGTATATGAAAAATCAGTGCTGACCTACCTAAGGTCATTAAATCCTTAAATAGTTAAAGTATGATTATTATTTAATACCATACCTTCATTGGCTAAACAAAGCTGCTCCTCATTCAAGGCACTTTTCAGTAACGGGCTTCTTAGATTGGGTTTAGAGCTAGAATTCGTAGATGTACTATTTTCACTTAGTATTTGGGGTGGTTCCATAGCTAGAATAAGGGTAAAAAGATGTAAGAATAATTTGATTTGATACAGGAATAAAGTAGAAATATTTATATCGTATCTACCATATTATAATGTAGTTTATTTGATAAGTAAAATATTGTAAATAGCTAAGTGCCCAAGATATTCGCGATTACGACTTTGCAGGCATAACATCTGAACAGATTATAACATGACTATGGGAAAAAACGTAGAATATATGCATTTAAATGAACATTACTTTTTCTCTGATATTATATCTTATAATTGGAATCTGACACTGTTAACTTACGAGGAACTTCAGTTTTAGGGCTCCGTGTGCCGGCTTGTTTGTTTTTCTTGGCACGCTTTGGTTTTGGAGACTGATTGGTTTTGTTATTGCTGATTGCAGCATTTTTTCGCGGTGCCATTTTATAAGTTTAAATTAACACAAAAATAATAGCTTCGTTGGGAACTTCTTCCCATTATAGCTCTGTCCTCAACGATTACGTTTTATTGACTACCTAATGAAATAGGTATTTAAAATTTACTACAAACTTTTATCAACTTTTATGCTAGAGCACGTTGAAAGAAAAAAACCGGCAGTGAGAGAAATGAAAACAAATTATTTTTTATTTTTTCTATACTAAATAGCTATTATACTATTTACCATACATAACCTGACACAAATCTATTATTATGATGGGATGATTAATCTGAAAATCATTTAATATTTTTTTATATATGAAAAGTACATATTTTTATATGAGGTGGTATGGTAAATTTTGTCTCAAAATATTAAGTTAACAGTTTTACAACTTATTCATTTAAGTTTGCCAGAATAGTTAATAATGGGGATTGATCTTCTCTGCCAACCGCTCTTTATGATGATAGCCGTGATGTTCATGTAAGTATGTCCACAGATTTTGAATCCTCTTTATAAACTTTACATAATATGCCTTGGTGTACGAAGTGAGATAGTATATAATAAAACCTTATTTTCTCTGTCACATAAATGTCGTTTGTCAAATACTGTAAAGGTCAAGAAGAGGACGGCAATGTCAAATTTTGAGGATTAGAACCGGCTGGACGATTGTAGATTTTGTGAATTTATTTCGTAAATAACATAAAAAATGGCTCCACCATACAAAGTTGTTATGATCCGTCACGGAGAGAGTGAATGGAACCAGAAGAACTTATTCTGCGGTTGGTTCGACGCTGAACTTAGCGACAAAGGTCAGTTGATACCTACTGGACCTTATCATTTTATTTGTGTGTTATTTACAAATTATTTGCCTACTTATCAGGTCGTGAGGAAGCCGTAGCTGCAGGCAAGGCTTTGAAGTCCGAAGGGTACAAGTTCGACGTGGCCTTCACCTCTGTTTTGAAACGCGCGCAGAACACTCTCAACTCTGTCTTGACGGAGATTGACCAGTTAAATATCCCCATTGAAAAGACCTGGAGGCTCAACGAGAGACACTACGGTGGCCTCACTGGTCTGAACAAGGCGGAAACTGCCGCTAAGTACGGAGAGGCCCAAGTTCAAATTTGGCGCCGTAGCTTCGATGTTCCACCACCCCCAATGGAAGTTGGTCATCCTTACTACGAGACTATTGTGAAGGACCCCCGGTACGTTTGCGACCCTAAACCTGAAGAGTTCCCCATGTTTGAAAGCTTGAAGATGACCATTGCGAGAACTTTGCCTTACTGGAATGATGTTATTGTTCCTCAGGTAATAACCTATTTATACATTATTTACATACACATCTCTCTTGAGACCTATTCAATATATATTAGTGTTTGATACAACATTAGTTAAAACAATAATGTATGATGATAACTTTAAAAAAGTTAGGTTCATAAAGTAGAATTTATTTAATTAAATCCATATTCTTTTACAGATTAAAGCTGGCAAGAGAGTTATCATTGCAGCTCATGGCAACAGTCTTAGAGGCATTGTAAAGCATTTGGATGGTGAGTTCAAGCTCCTTATTAATGTGATAGGTATAGTAATATTTATTGGAATGGTTAGCCAACTTATTCTTATTATAACAACTTCTTGCTGTAAAATTTCCCTTTTTATAACATCATTTTAGGTAGTGACCCTAGAAGATACAATAAATACTGTAAAAGTAGCTATCATTATGACTAAATCACACAATATTACTAGCCATACCATTATGATTATACTTACTACAGCAAAATAAATAACACAAATGCAGTTGCCAATACCAAGTTCCAAATTACTATCTACAAACTCCTATCTAAAATTCTCTTTTCCACCTTCCAGAACTAAGTGAAGAAGCCATTATGGGCCTGAACTTGCCAACCGGTATTCCCTTCTACTACGAGCTGGATGAAAACATGAAGCCCCTGGGCTCAATGACCTTCCTTGGAGACGAGGAAACCGTCAAGAAGGCCATGGAAGCTGTAGCCAATCAGGGCAAAGCTAAGTAAAGAGGTTTGTAAAAGAAGGTTTTAGTGTGGAATGGTCTGACATAGAGTAACATAAGAAACAGATTGGTCAGATGAATTTATTGGTTGGAAGAATTAATATGATATATGCCTATATTATATACATACATTTACGTCCTTTAATCCCTTTCAGGGTGGACAGAACCTTGGAGACAAGAAAAAATCTTGTCATTCAGTAGCATGTATATAATCTATAAATTAGGCAATGTGATTGGATTAAAAAGAAAAGAGGTTAAAAAGGTTTCAATGAGAAGATTATATGATACATTCTGTTAAATCAAGTTAATACTTACTCTGTGGCTAAAGTCAGACATTCCCACACTAAAATGCCAATGTTTAATTGTATAATAAAGAATCTATGTTGGTATGGTTAAAATGTTCATACTTCACATATGTTCATATTATGAAGATACTTGAAATTGTGTTACTAATACACCTAAAAAATGCATGGAAATTATGACTATAAATTCTCGAAATATCAATGGTTTAAATTTAAAATGTTTGTTTATTTTGTATAAATATTGGCTATAGGTGTAAATCAATTGTTCGAAAAGGTTATTTTTATGACATGATATATTATATTCTTGGAATACTACTTGATATTGTAACAAGAAACTTGAAAACAAGTCATAAAATGTTATTTTAAATGTTCCGGCGAGAATACTGTAATTTAAATAAAAATCTTTTTCTGTTTTGGATTGAAGCCAAATGGTACAGTGTACAAGTCAGTAATGAAAGTCATATATTAAAATTAAGATTATTAATTGTAAGTGTTTATTTATTTTATTAGAACTTGACGTATCAAGTGTATGTTCTTTTAATAAATAGTTGACTAAAAGTGGTATTTTTATTACTGATTAAAATTTGAGGTATTTTGATACATTTCTTTACTCAGGTCATATAACACTAATATATCAATTGTATACATATACTAGCGACCCGCTCTGGCTTTGCACGGGTATAAAATATATATCCTACTCCACTATTTAATGGATGTTATTATACATATAAACCTTCCTCTTGAATCACTCTATCTATTAAAAAAAACCGCATCAAAATCCGTTGCGTAGTTTCAAAGATTTAAGCATACAAAGGGACATATGGACAGAGAAAGCGACTTTGTTTTATACTATGTAGTGATGCACTGAAATCTGTCACTGTCGTTGATCCTAATTAGATAGGTGACAATATCTGCATAGAGGCTTAGCTATATTAAAACTTGACACATTCGCTTCACAACTTGTGTAAACACACTCCGTTTTTTATCCGTGGGGGTTTGCTATCGAAATTTCGAAGCCATGTTAGGTATGAGCCACTCAAAGCCCGCGTTTGACTAGATATACAGTACGCAACGTGATAGGTGGTGAACCGTATCGCCGGAAACAAGAACTGGCTATCCCAAGGCATAAGCAGGTTTCCTCACGATGTTTTCCCGCTCCGTTAAAGTTCAAAAATAATAAAAAATATGAATACGCAGGTTTTGTAATTTTATTATTCAGGTAAAGATTCTTTCAATTCATCCATGGCATAATCGACATCAACATTTTTATTCACTTTCTTATCAACAAATTTTCTTCCTGTGTATTTAGGGAACACTTTCTGTTTGCTATTATTAAAACGTATGCTTTGCAAAGGTTGATCAACTTCCATTTGATTTTTCTGTGTTTTCTGTTTATTTTTCCCTTTTTTATTGACTTTGAAATCCTTTTCGAAGCGAAAGTCTTTGGGTAGTCTGTGAATCTGGACGCAGTGATCGAATCTCTCTTCTGCATTCTTGAATTTTTCTTTGCACTCTTCTATGAAGCAGGAATACTGGAATAAATTAAATTGACGTTATCATTCTGTGCCAGTTACAATCTTAATATATATTGAAAGGACGAACGACTAAAAGTATTTCTACTTTGTATGTGGGGAGTGAGCTTTAAATAATTACTAATTGTTGAAATAAACCATTTAAATCAGCTATGTAGGTATGAGTAGGAATTATAACAGATAACTCATCAGCAGCATTTCTTTAAAGGTGATTTAACGAACTATGGGCTTTATAATCCAATTACCCAACCTCTCTACTAATTTTTAGAGTAACCAATGAAATACACTCGTGACGATCCGTCCACTCCAAAAGAGACTACAAACCTCAACGCAGGTACACATATCCTTCCTTAATCTATACCCTCACCGAAGGTTTCCTCTCAGCCAGTACAGCGAAGAAGGAGTCATGTTTCTCCTGGATGTGGAGGTCCAGGAAATGTGGCGTCGGCATGGTCTTCTTACACTGGCTGCAGGAGTACCGATGGGACCCATTGTAGTGGGTCTCGTACTCTATCAGGGTGTCACAGGAGAAATTGCAGCCTGGTATGTGACAGGTGGTTTTTATTCTGGAACATGGTTCGTAAATATAAGTTAATATTTTGTAAACATACATGTAAAGAAAATCCGGGAGTGAACCGGGATTGCCAGTGTGGAAGAGCTGTTCCGGATGGCCAGGGACAAGAAAAATTTCAGCAGGCTGACGGCAGACCTCCAGTAATGAAGTGCCACTAGAAGAAGAAGAAAAGATAAATGAGTGAAGTAAGAGAGGTTTGTCAGGATCGTTCCAGGTGGCGATCGATAGTCTCTGCCTATTCCGCTGGGGACGTAAAGGCGTAAATGTACGTATTTTCTAAAGTTTCATATTGATGATCGATTTGATTATTACCAACCAGCTTCTCCTAAGTATGTCATAAGATGCGATTAGGGGTAGACATTTGGTTATTTAGCTAATAATAGTCCTGTGCTAGCTTAGTACGTAAAAGGAATACTAACAAGCTGCCGTTCACTCATGCAAGGCATAAGAGGCGACTAGTTAAATGGAATCTATTGGCTAGAATCCTGCCACCAATGTTCCATATGACGTCACAACCCCAATATTTATGCTAAAAAGTGACCTAGGAGATATTATATCACCATGCTTCTATGTAACCCGAAAGAGATTAATGCCCAATTTCACCAACGTCCCGTAACTTTAGGGGATCCCCTAACAACGTTTAGGGGATGTTTACGGGATGGTTTGCGTGTCACCAAAATTCCGTAACCGTTCCGACTCCGTAAAGCGCTTCGGGGACCCTAAAATTTAGGGGGCCACAAATCGAGCCCCTAAAGGTTTACGGAATAGTTTTAAGGTTATATCTTGTGTGCCTCTAGCTCATACAAAACAAAATGGATGAGGATGGCAACCTGTTCGAGTATTTGGATACACTTGATGAGATAAATTATCCAAATAGACGTCAAAGATTAATACGAGAACGAATAGATTTTTTTTAGTGCATATGATGAAAAGGATTTTTTCAATAGATTCAGGATGTCGAAAGAATGCGTAACGCACATCTTGAGCAAAATTGATCATCTTTTAGAGTTTCGGGATGACAGGTGAGTTTTTCAACATCTAATCAATTTGGTTATCTAGGTACATAGCTACATAGCTAGGTAAAGGGCGTAAATGTATATGTAAGGCTATTAGACAGTATAGAAATTTCTAAATATTTTGCCATCGTTGTCCCTAAGAACATGTTTTCGTTGTATTTTATTTTATCTACCCTTTCCGGAATTACGTACTTGACTATGTCTTACTTTTACACTACAAGTGGAAACTTAACTGGCTTCTAGTTCTAATATAAACACAACATTCACGGTTATCCATTTAGAGGTTCACGTGTTCATATCTGCAATCGCATAGTAAGTTACTTTAACTACTAGTTACGAACCCTTTTTCTTCAGCAATAAATTTTGAACCAGTCGTCTATGGTTCATCAACAAAGTCAGCAGCTCAGTGAAAGTTGAAAATACAAATAATTATTTTCGGTTGAATTATTTAATCATTGTGATGCCACACTGGGTAAATATGTTCGCTGTGGGATTATATTTGGATCCTCAACTGGAACGAACGAACCGAAGAACAAGAAAGAGCAGAATTGGTGCTTCGACATCGTTTTTCTTCGGTTGCAGCGGCTGGCGGCGTTGTTGTAACCATGGCGACGAAATAACAAGAGGTGCAAACGCCGTGGCATCAGTGTTTATACTTGAGCCGACATAACCTTAGTAGTGAATGGCATATTAAAGAATTAAAAAAAAAACTATTATATACTCACATGTTATGACACAAAGCCTCCTCATCCACATCATAGACTCCAATAAGCGAGGGTGCATGTATTCTTATCAGGGGATCATCGAAAGAATGGTGAAGAAAAACCTTACAGGCCATTATTCATATATCTGAAAAGGCAAATATGAAATTAATTGTCCTGTGCTAGCTGGGACGTAAAAAGAATGCTAATTAGCTGCCGTTCTTCTCGGCATGTCATAGGAGGTGATTAAGGGACGAGTGGTTAATGAAATCAATTGGGCGATGGGCTATCAACCTGTCACCAATGTTTCATTATGACATCGCAACTCCAATTATCATGCTAAAAAGTGACCTAGGAGATATATCCCAGTTCTGTCTACCCCGTAAAGTATTAAAGGACGTGATTGTATAGATCGTTGCGCGTGTGTATATATCAATCAGCCTATGACAGTCCACTGCTGGACGTAGGCCTCCCCAAGGTAACGCCACAAAACACGATCACTCGTGGCCCTCAGCCAACCACTACCAGCGACCTTTTTCAGGTCATCAGTCCATCTGGCAGGGGGGCGTCCCACACTACGTTTACCGAGACGCGGTCGCCATTTTTGTGTGTATATAGCAACTATTATATTAGAAACAAATTATCACGTCTTCTTATGGCTTTTGGGGTTACACTGTATAGATACCTCTTCAGTCACTTTAGGCTCTACCACCCCTCTACAGAGAAACGGGAATGATATATATGTAAATATAATAAAAGGTCCCAATGGAATTAATCCCTATACATTGGAAACCAACGTAAGGACGGTAAATGTATCTATACAAACTATATAGTAATTTCGGATGAAAAACATCTATGACCATAATTATACACTTTGATATTTGCTTTCCAACTAACGAGATCGACACACGCACCTCTGACTACCTCGAATTGAATTGCGGTCAATATACGTAACTATCGTTTTTGCGTGAATAAAAGTTTACATTAGAGTGCATAAGATTTTAATCTTTTTTTGAATGACATCACTTTCGCGACTGGGCGGTCTCTGATAAAACTTTTATCAGGTTATTTTAATACTTTATACATACAATATATTCATTCATATAACAATATGAATATATGTATAATAATACCACTTTTTGAGTGATCAGATTATGTTATTCCGACCGTTACCTGTTGCATGAAAATTGAGGTCGTAATCGTATATAATTAATCCCGGTTCAGTCTGAGACTCGAATAAAAAAAGTTCTAACTACTTATCTTGTCTGAAGATTTTAAGTGGCTACTAAGGGAGAAAATTGTACTAAGGTCTAAAGTCCAGACCATCAGTCAATATTGTGGTCAATATTCAATACGCGTGCAATCAAAACTCAAGTTATGCTAAAAACGACTAAATACATAATATCCCCATTTTTTTATGGCATTCTACTGCACATCTATAGCCATAAATAAAAAAAAAATACAATTTACAAATAATAATAATATGTCAAATGAATTGATCCTGAAATCATTTCATAATTATTATTTTCATACTTATATTAATGTTAACTTGAATACATTTGAAAATAAACAATGTTAATAAAATTAAAGCCCTTACGTTACTCTGAAGCGGGGGTTTATTCTTACGAAGATCAGGTACGTACACTAGTTTTCTTAAAGCTAATAGAATACCTACTATAATATGCATAGTACATAGGGTATCTATAGATATGTTCCAAGCAAAATAATATCGGAATCGAAAATATCATCTCTTAAAGTTTTAAGAGACTCGCGATTTATACTCATGATTAATAACTAACGCGATAAGTCCCGTTAGATATCATCTCTTATTCTGCATAGTCAATAATATAACTAGTAGAGTTAAATTTAAAAATTACCGAATTGTAACGGTTATCTTAATGCATTTAAATTTATAACCCTTTAATTGCCTGCATACAATATTTTAGCGGTTTACTATATAGAACTATAAGCGAATTTAACGATTGTATTCTATCGTAGTATTATACGCGTATGTCAAGTTCAAATAAATAACTATTATTTTTGTTATCGCATCATTGTTTTCTATAATAAAGTTTGATAATATTAAAATTTTCATACGTATTTGAGTATTCTTCTATTTTAAATATCGTAATTAATATTCTATTTTTCATTAGACGAAGTAAAAACTAAGTTTAAAGATTATAAATAAATTATATAATTTATACATTGTAAGTCCGTGAAAACGTCGAGTTCATGATTATAAATCATCGTTGAACAAGAATCTCGTATTAAATATTTATATGTTCTATACATGACTATACCTACCCGTTTTAGTTAATTTGTAATGAAATGTATAGATTCTGTATCAGCATTAACAGGATTAATTCATCACGAAAACAGGTAATTTGCTAATTAGAAATAGCTTACGAAGGCCGTCATAAAAAAATATTTTTACGTACGTTAATTGTAGTTTTTATGGAAATACCCACCCATTGATTAATTAATTGCTAAGGTTGCTGGTTTACACCTGAATTCACTACAATTGAAACGTAACGATAAACCTCTAAACTCATATTATGATATCATTGATATAATCAATTGCACAATACTTCTTTAATATAATAGATAAATTTAGTTTTACTAAACCAATGCTAGACATAACAAATCTTGTATATGCGCAACCATCGTCTACAGGCGATAAGTAATCGGCACGACTACTTGAAACTCTAGATCATAATGACTACGCAGTATAAGTATCGTATCTCTGCCCAACCAATGACACCGAGCATCGTACTTAATTCGTGTTGTACATACCTCCGGCTGTTGCTTTAGTCAATTTCCTTATTCGATCGTAAACAGTACTCTTCGAATCCATTTACATACATACGTTAGTGAATGTGATGGTATAGTGATTATATATAAGTTTCGTAACTATTCAGTGTACAAGTGTTTTATTTGAGAGCCAAAATGACGGAATTACGAAGAAGACATGTAAGTTTTGGTTGATATGAAATTTTAAAACATAACCTATAGAAACTTTGGTATTAAATTATGAGCTTTATTCTGTATCACGTACGGTCTTCTCCTTCCGCTTATAAAATTACGAACTTATTTTAATTTTTCACTTATTACTGTTTCCGTTAAATTCTTTTTGTATCGAACCACTCACAAATAAATTTATTTAAAGAAGCAGTCGTAAAAACATTTAAAAAATATCCAAGGTTGGGGTTATGTTTAGTGATGTAACTGTAATATTTATTTGACTGAGTATCTGAAATATACAAGTCAGTAATAAAGGATACTATTTCTTATCGTTAATGGTAAATTAGGCAAATAGTGTTTCTAATTTTAATTTACAAAAGAAAGTTGTATTTTATACTTTTGCTTCATCAAACCATTGATTAAATTATATCTATGTTTTTTCCTGGATAATCTAATTGTTGTTTTATACAGTGTTAGTATATTATAATATTTTAAATCCCTTATCCTCATGAACAAGGTTCATCATATACGCGTGAATAAATACTCTTGCGTTGCAATGATGACATTTTGTTTCTAGTAAGCTAGTATATGTTTCACATCACTATCAGTATCATAATTGACGAGCAACGTGACGTGATGTCAAAACATCAAAAAAAAGACCTCGGTATATCAAATTAACCAAAATTACAATTATTTATCAAGATACCTTAGATTTCTTTATAATAAGAATTATGTAGAATAGTGTTGCAGCAGTGCTTTTAATTTTTCGATAAGTACATATTTATGTCTATTTAAATAATTTATAATACTGATGTTCATTTTCGTGGAAAATGGGAAAATTCAGCAATTACAGATATTTAGAGGTGAGTCGTTTAATAAAATAATTGAAATAACTAACGTCTTATCTAAGTTTTAGGTTATCTACTAGATTTTATGTAAGACTTTTGAATAAAATGTTGGAAACATTCAAAGAGGATTACAATTTCTTTTACTTTGAAAATGTTTGCTCAGTTATATCTTAGATAAATAACATTCCTTTGTTGTTAGGTTATATAATTTCCTACACTACTAACATATCAAAAACTGGTCTGCCTTCTACTTTATTGTAATGAATTTTCAATTTGGTTATACTGTTTTATTTTTATAATCAGCAAGTAGGTTCTAGTTGTAAAAGTTTGCTTATCAAGTAGTGATTTTATGTTTTATTGGATTTTGTATTTATTACTGATGGTACTTAGCATGGTGTTGTACCCTATGTAATTTATTGCTATGTAAACATGAAAGATACAAGTAACGAGGCAGCGACATTATTTTCTTCTAGCACACCTATGCCATAAGACTCTTTTTACAGTGTAGAAACAAGATATTGTCTGCTGCTGTTGTATGTAATCTGCCACAAACTACCCTGAACTTCTCCAGAAAAGAAAAACTTCATTATAAACCTTACTATACTCTAGATTATTGCATAGTTGTGAACATTAACTTTAGAGAATAACAAAAAAGACTATAATGTTATTCTCTTTTTATTTTACTGTATCTTAATACGATAGAATAGATAGAGTATCTTGATTTGGAATTCAAACATCGATCAATGTAGGTATAATAATACTTTAAAAAATAATAATAATGCCCATAAATTGAAAAACAAACATTAATTAGGCAATTACAAGTTATTTGAAGTCTCTTAATAGTATAAGTTTTAAAAGGTTATTAGTTCATTCAACAGTTACAGAAAAGTGAATTTCAATATTAAATAATGCATTGATACCTTTAATAGCATAGCCATTATGTAGAGGTCATTTTAATAAGATGTGTAAAGACAATTAGGTGACATCTTGAATTAGATATGACCTTATTCATATGTGTGTTTGGATCTGTATGAAACAATAATGATTAGTTAAGATTAGGTCTGTGAAAAGAAGTTACGTGTATGTATGTCTATAGTTGTTAATATCGACAATAGTTCTTTATACCAATGATAGGTAACTAATGTTATAACAGTATCTAAGTAAAATTCAAATCACATAATGTTTAACTACATTGACGTCAGAACAGTTGCCAAATAACTTTTGTTTTGTACTATAATTATGGGAGTAATGATCAAATATAGAGCTATACTGAATTAGATAATATAAAGTCTGATTTGAAACAGTATAGTTATACAATATAATATGTGTGAATACTGAAACAGCTTTATTAGAAGGTTGTTTCATCATAGCGTGTACAGAGTTGAGCAATCCAACTTTTGTAAAGCAAGAAACAAAGGAATGTCTTATTTGAATAATTTTAAAAGACCTGTTTGCAAAACTCTTACACACTGACTTTTTAATGTATGTGTTTGTTTATTTACATACATTCACTTTCTTTAATCCTTATTGGGGTGGACAGAACTATGGCAATACAAAATCTAAGGTCACTTTATAGCATAAATATTGGTGATAAGTTGCTAACCTATCGCCAATAGATTCCATGTAGCCCTAGTCCCTTATTTGCTTCTTACAACATGCTAGTATTTATGTAAGTTTAGAGGTTTT